>ML434375.1:22392-52424 GCA_005239525.1 Nicotiana knightiana | reverse complement strand
AAAAAAAAAAAAAAAAAAAAAAAAATTGTACCATCAGAATATAAAACTTGACCACTTAGATTATATTAATAATGTACAAATCTTTCACTATCGATATATAAACAATAAGCTTTCAAGCTAAGCTTCAGGGTTTCAGCAACACCCTTTCTCCTTGTGAAATATATATGCTAATCATCTGACCCAAACCATAAACTGTTAGTATTTTGCGTTCGAAAATATATTCAAAAATAAAATGATATAAAATCATAAATGTAGAAGAGCAGAATTATTCCGAACCCACTGAATTCATAGTATTTTTTAAAGAACTTAATCCCCTCCTAGTACCTGAGGTTTATGATTATTTCCTCCCAGGATAAGACGGATTACCCTCACCGGTGTAGCGGTACTTCAAACCCGTGACAACGAACGCAAAGAACAATAGTAAATCATACTTACTGCTTTCTTTTCTGTTAAAACAATGCAGACCGAAGAAGGATAAATCAGAATTTTCGTAAGCAAAATCTGAGGGAGAGTTCATGTATTTATAGCCAAAAAACGTTGGGTTATACTGAAGAGTTCTCTTCATGTAAGGTTGCAACTCAAAATGGTTGTTCCATAAAATGACTATCTATGCAAACCGCCAAATTCAAATTATAACGGAAAAATTAAAAAATTACCGTTATAGAAGCAGTCTAATTTGAATTAATTAATATTGTATTAATATTAACAAATAAATTTGATCCAAAAAAATAATCAATCATTCGATCATTTGGCCAAATCCGAAGCCGAGCCGAGCTGAGCGAGCGACGATAACGACGGCCCAAGGCTTGCCTTCTTCTTAACTCTTTAAGAGCTAGAAGGAGGGCAATTATATATATACCCATTAAAAATCTTTTCCCCCTCCAATATGGGACAATGTCCTTTTGTTAAAATCCAAATTTTATTTTTTCCTCTATTTCCCATTCATCCTCTTTTAAGCTCTAAGAATCTTAAACCCAACAATCCCCCACATGAATGCGAAATGGATATATCACGGAAATATGCATGAAAAACTGTGTGATTTACAAACAAGGATTAATCGCATCTGGATAAGTAGGTTTCTCTTTGAACTTTCCGTAGTGAACTTATGTCGGATATATTCGATCAATCGGTATATTTGATATCTTTGAACCGTCGAACTTTGGTGTATACCTAGATAACCATAAGTCATACAACCAACCCTTAACCGTCTTTGGTTCTCATTGTTGTATTCGTTTCAGCCATGAACACTGCCTGGTTTCATAAGTGCGTAGAGAACTGGCCTTGCAAAATTCTCCTTGAAGCGGCTAACACTTCTCACTTACATAGGTGATTCCTAAACGTGTCATCCCGTATATACACTTTTGATATACCCCATATTAAATTTAGAAACCATGAAAAAGCCTTAATGTTTTATCCTTGAACTGAACACTGTCTCATCATGAGAATGGACCAAAAAATTTAGTTGACAATGTTGAACTGTCATTAATGACTTTGTTTGATCTCCTTGAACCTGGATCTTGGGATCTCCAGTCTTCTAGGTAGAGTTACCACCACAATGACTTATCCTCGGCCATAGTCCATTCCCCCTCGATGATCTTTCAACTACCTCTCTAGTTAGGCATTTCGTAAGTGGATCTAACACATTGTCACTTGACTTTACGTAGTCAATTGATGATCCCCCTAGAGAGTAGCTGCCTAATGGTTTTATGTCTTCGTCGTATATGACAAGATTTACCGTTATACATAACACTCCCAGCCCTTCCAATCGCCGCTTGACTAACGCAATGTACGCATATTGGTGCCAAGTTTGGACATGTGACGACCCGACAGGTCGTTTTGAGTATCTGCACTTCGCTCGGTATTTTGAGGGCTCGAGTAAGTCCATGTTATTTTGTGGGACTTGCTGGTATGTTTGGACGTGGTCCCGAGAGGCTCGGGTAAGTTTCAGATAGGTTTTGGTTGTGTTGCGCTCGTTTTTCATGTTTCGACATCGTTTTTCAAGCATAAATGATATCATATTGAACAAATGAGCTTCGATTTCTGTTTTGAATGAAGCATTAGGTCCGTATCGTAATTACAAACTCGTACCAAAAAAGAATCATAGAATTTGGACATCGTATGAGGATTTTATGGTCATTTTACTAAGAATTGGGTTGCCAGATTTTTTCCAGATTAATTACGAAATTGCCACTGACTTCGTATTTAAAAATCTGCGCTATTTTCAATTATTGAAACTAACATATCTCCTTCAATATAAGGTCAAACTGAGTGATTCAAGAGCCTAACTTGACTAGAATTTCACAAGGAATCCATTGGAGGAATAAAAAGCGAGTTTCCTTATCATTTGGATGAGAAACGAGGCAGAATAGCTGGCAGAAAAAATATATAAAATAAGGGTTTGTTCAGTTGGTCATATTTTGAGTTGGGAAGCTCGGATTGGGGCGGTTTTGGAGGCGATTTTCACCATATGGATTGGGGTAAGTATTCTCTACTCGATTTTGGTTATATTTCTGATTGATGATTTCAAAGTGAAATTTGGGGGGTTTTGCCTAAAGTTTCATAAAGTGAATTTTTAATGTTTGAACATCGATTCGGAGTCGGGTTTGAGTGAAATTAGTATGGGTGGACTCATAATTGAATGGGTTGTCGAATTTTGTGTGTTTTGTCGGGTTCCGAGATGCGGGCTCGGGTTGGGCTTTTTGGCCGATTTTGGGCCTTTGATTAAAGATTCGACCCTTTTCAATTGTGATTGATTCCTTTATCATTGTTTGATGTATTTGAGCTATTTTTGGTTAATATTGAGCCGTTCGAAGGTCGGAACGCGGGAGATGGCATTTTGGACAATCGCTTGGCTTGTTCGGTATTGTAATTAACTTGTTCGAGGTAAGTGTTTTGCCTAACTTTGTTGAGGGAATTTTTCCTCCTATTTGTCATTGTTTGCTACATGCGAGGGTGATACATATGTGAGGTGACGGGCGTATATGTATGTGCCAGAGTTAATCACGCTCGGGGTAAATTATGTTATAATTGTTTCTTGTAGAATTTCATAACCTTCTTGCTTCATGCCTCATTTGACTTAGAGATATTAAGAACGTAGTGTAAAATGTTAGAGTCAAGACTTAGCCTCATGTAGCTTAATCAACGTGATGGAAATTCTTAGGATACATTGATGTGTCTAATTCGGCCATCTCTATACATAATCGTTAATACATTGCTTTGATCGATATTTTTTAGATGCTAGATTCCATACTTGTGTTGTTGATAAATTGTGGGATTTGTGACAGTACTTGAATTATATGGCCCTTGAGGGTTTCATTGAATCATTGTTGGCTTGTAAAGCAGTAATTGAGAACTTGTTTGGAATATTCGTTGATCACTCTCCTCGATGTTATATATACTTCTTGCCTTGCCATTTATTGATATTCATATGCTTGGTGAGGAAGAGTGTAAAACACGAAGGGTGATGCCGTGTCATTTTATATTCATTATCATGTGAGGAAGAGTGTAAAGCACTGTCACGACCCAAAATCTATTAAGGTCGTGATGGCGCCGGACACCATCGTCAGGTAAGCCAATCATTAATTAGTTGAAATAAATTCTTGTTTTAAAATTTTTGAAAATCATGTGAGGAAGAGTGTAAAGCACTGTCACGACCCAGAATCTATTAAGGTCGTGATGGCGCCGGACACCATCGTCAGGCAAGCCAATCATTAATTAGTTGAAATAAATTCTTGTTTTAAAATTTTTGAAATCATTACCTTTCACTTTATTATATGATAACTAAAAAAAAATTCGTTAAGTAATTACGATGGTTTAAATATTCCTTTTAGCAAATATATCCCAAACCCATCCCAGAACCCGGTGTCACAAGTGCATGAGCAATTTCTAAGAATTTATACAATCATTACAAAGCTTGTCCGAGATACAAATTGGACAATGGAATTTAAAACAAAATGAATACAATACGAGGGAGACTCTATCAGCTGCGGATCGCCTCCGGATGATGCAGCTCGCCTAAGTCTCCAAACCAACCACATCGTTGTGAAAGTACATGTGCAATAAAAATGCACAGCAAGTGTAGCATGAGTACGAAAATAACGTGTACTCAGTAAGTATCCCGCCTAGACTCAGAGAGGTAGTGACGAGAGGTCGATTTGACACTTGCTAGAGGTCAATTTAGTATAATCAAGTGAGACACTAAGCATGAATGTCATAGGCGATTTATTAAGATCAGGAATAAATAATATCAATCCTTCCACATTTAACACTTTAAATCTTCGTCATTTCAATAGCGAGTGATCCGACATGGATGATTTAATCAAATAACAAATATTCAACGGGAAAAAATAACTTCTTCCAAAATTTTGGTAACTTTAAATCTCTGTCATTTTAGTCGAACTTAAAATTTTCAGGATAGTAATCAGGTAAAATCACAACAAATACGTAGTGAATATCATGCGCAAGCAATGCCGAAGGTCGAATGGCGCGGACCAACAATAATAAACTGTGCACTGCCGAGGGTCGAACGACTCGAACCATAGATGCATCTATTTTCCCCGCTCGCGAATCGGTCATGCGACGCGGTCAACATAATAATAATAAGGCTAACCTGCTCACGAATCATACCTGCGACTCAGGTGCTCATATGTACACATATTCACATAATAAGTTCACATTTTTATCAAGAAAGCAGTTACCCAGGAAAGTGGTGAAATTCTTCTTAAAGGAACACAAAAAAATAACATTTAAATCTTTGTTTTGAAAATCATTTGAAAGTTTAATAATATTCAATAATATAACTTTATCAGGAATACAATTAACCACGAAGGAATCAATTCTCTTTCTAAATGATTAAGAAAGGTACACTCTAGCCTTCTTAGGAATTAAATTACCAATTCAATAGTATGATCAGTCTAATATTATTTGCAGGATCACATGATATTTTATTGACAAGGTCACAAGTACGACAAGTAAAGCATGCCAGTGGGTCCTAGACTACCCGGACATGGCATAATAGTAGCTACGCACGGACTCCTGTCACCTCGTGCGTACGTAGCCCCCGCAGATAGCAGCACATATTTAATTAGTTCACCTAGGGGGACAATTCCCCCTCACAAAGTTAGAAATGAGACTTACCTCGCTCCGAAATTCCATAACCGGCTTCCAAGCCCTTCCGACGACTCCAATGGACGCACAACGCCCCAAAACTATCCAAATAACGACAAACCAACGAAATATTCTCTAATACTTGAAACAATTCAAATATTATAATCTCCTATCTCCGCTCAAAGAATTGACCAAAATGCCCTCGGGCCCACGTGCCCGGAAATCCGAAATTTCTCGAAGATAAATTCTACCCATAGCTTTACTAGTTCAAATATACAATTTACTCAAATATTCATGCTCAATTCGTGGCTAAAATCCAAATTACCAAATTTCTAGGTTTTTTAAAAAGTTTTTTCCCAATTTTCCACAATTTTTCATGTTCAAATCCATGCATATACCTTGTATTTAACTTGAGATGAGTTGAAATAACTTACCTTGACATAGATGATGAAATTCCCCTCTTGAAGCTCTCCCAAAATCGCCCCAACCATGAGAAATATGAGAGAAATTGCCAAAAATCTCGGTTTTAAAAACATTCTGCCCAGGCCTATTTTCTCACCTGCGATCAAAATCTCGCACCTGCGCTTCCGCAGGTGTGCCCAAACTTCCGCACCTGCGGCTTCCTCAGCCCCAGCCAAACTTTGCACCTGCGCCACACTGTCCGCATCTGCGCGTTCGCAGGTGGGGAAAATACATCGCACCTGCGCTCCCAGCCAAGCCACCAAAATCTCGCACCTGCGACCAAAGCCTCGCAGGTGCGGTCACACCAGATGACAGCAACCTCAGCCTTCTTCAAACTCCAAACTTGATCCGTTAACCACCCGGAATCCACCCGAGGCCCCCGGGACCCCGTCCAATTACCCCAACCTGTTCCAAAACATAATGCGGACTTGCTCGAGGCGTCATATCACATCAAACAACGCCGAAATCACGAATCGCACTAAAACTCAAACTTTATAAACTTGAAATTTCAAACTTCCACCTCCGATGCCGAAACCTATCAAATCACGTCCGATTGACCCCAAATTTTGCACACAAGTCATATTTGACATTACAGACCTGATCCAACCTCCGGAATCGCATTCCGACCCCGATATCAAAATTTTCACTTCCGGTCGGATTTCTCAAAAACCTTCAAATTCCTATCTTTAGCCAAATGACTTCAAAATAACCTACGGACATCCGAATTCACTTCCGATCGCGCTCCCAACTCCAGAATCACCATACGGAGCTATTCCAGGCTCGGAATCCCAAACGAACATCAATATCACTGAGATGCACTTCAACCAGACTTAGGAAATTTCTTCCAAATGCTGACTTCCACAATATACGTTGAAATGCTCCCCGGTTATCCAAAGCCCGATCCGGACATACGCCCAAGTCCGAAATCATCGTACGAACCTGCTGGAACCTTCACATCCTGATTCGGAGGTCGTTTACTCTAAAATTCTAATCTTAGTCAATTTCTCCAACTTAAGGCTTCTGAAATAAGAATTTTCTTTCCAATTTGACTCCGAACTTCCCGAAATTCAACTTCGACCATGCCTACGAGTCATAATACCTGAAGTAGAGCTGATCATAACTTCAAACCGCTAAACAACGCGCTAGAGCTCAAAACGACAGGTCGGGTCGTTACAAGCACGAAGAGTGATTCCGTGCTATTTTATATTCATTATCATGTGAGGAAGAATGTAAAGAACGAAGGGTGATAACGTGCCATTTTATATTCATTATCATATGAGGAAGAGTGTAAAGAACGAAGTGTGATGCCGTGCCATTTCATATACATTATCATGTGAGGGAAAAGAGCAAAGCACGGCGGGTGATACCGTGCCATATCATGTGAAAGTAAAAGCACGAAGGGTGATGCCGTGCTATTTCATTTATATTATTATGCTTTTAATATTGTGAGGTCATGACACGAAGGGTGTTTCCGTACAGGTGAGGATGAGGGACATGGATTATGATGTGATATCTGTTTTCCGTGTATACATTTCTGCATTTACCTTGAACTGTTATTCTCGAAATTATATATTTTGTGTAATATGTTGTTATTGTCCCGTACTTGACCTCTATCTCAATTGTTGTTGTGTTGTCCATGTCTTTTACTTGCTAAAGTTGCTTATGCCATGCCTATTTCCTGCTTTTAAAATTATACTCATGTCATACCTATTTCGTCACACTCTAGTTTAAGTATTCTGTCATGCTAGTCATTCACGCCCTTACTTGTTAACTTGTAAAGATCATGTGTTTCCTTCTTATTTTTCATATTTGTACTTAGGCCTCCAATATGCTAGTTAATTGACATTGATATCCCTTACTTTCCAATTGTTGTTATTACTCACGTGCTTTCTGTTTAGTTCTTTAATGTTGCCCACATGTATATCCTTGTCCATTGTTATTACTCGCGTATTTCCTACTTTGTAATTCTTGTTATCGTGTTTCTGTCATATGGTTGCTTCTGTTATACGTACATTTGGAAGGATGAGTTGAACGCACGAAGGGTGTTGCCGTGCTAATTGATTTGTTACATAAATTTATTTATATATGGTGAGGATGCGATAGAAGCACGAGGGGTGTTACCGTGCCATGTGACTTGATATCTTGGATACACTTCTTATACCAGGAAAGATTGTAAATCTTCTACTGTAATTCCTATTGTTGACTGTCTCACAACGTTGTATACGATACTTTTATTTATTATATTTTGAACTGCCTATATTGTTAGTCTAGCGTACAGGTTATAACAAATAACATCTTTTAACTAAAACCTCGTCACTACTTCGACGAGGTTAGACAAAATACTTACCATTACATGGGGTCGGTTGTACTGATACTGCACTTCTGCACATTGCGTGCAGAATTTTGGAGCAGAGCTGCTAGTGGCGTCGGATGCTGATTCGGAAGATGTTCGTGCGTTTGGATATAACTGCCACTTGTCCATGATAGCTTAGGTTATTGCTAATCTTTTTATGTAACCTTAAAGCAGAACGTGTATTTATTTGTATCAGTCTTGAAATTCCAAATCTTAGAAGCTCGTGATTCGTACTACCAGGTCTTGGGTCAATTTTTTAATGTCCAGCTATCTTTACTATTTTTCTATAATCTTTTTTGGATTGTATTTTCGGTTAGTTGGCTTACCTAGCGGATCGTCTTAGGTGCCATCACGACTAATGAATTTTGGGTCGTGACAAGGTGGTATCAATGCACTAAGTTCGTAGGTTCTACGAGTCATGAGCAAGTGTTTAGTAGAGTCCTGCAGATCGGCATGATGACATCCATACCTATATTCGGGAGGCTATAGGGCATTTAGGAAGAGTGTGGGGATCATTTGGCACGAGAAACGAGGCAGAATAGCTGGCAGAAAAAATATATAAAATAAGGGTTTGTTCAGTTGGTCATATTTTGAGTTGGGAAGCTCGAATTGGGGCGGTTTTGGAGGCGATTTTCACCATATGGATTGGGGTAAGTGTTCTCTACTCGATTTTGGTTATATTTCTGATTGATGATTTCAAAGTGAAATTTGGGGGTTTTTGCCTAAAGTTTCATAAAGTGAATTTTTAACGTTTGAACATCGATTCGGAGTCGGATTTGAGTGAAATTAGTATGGGTGGACTCATAATTGAATGGGCTATCGAATTTTGTGTGTTTTGTCGGGTTTTGAGGTGCGGGCTCGGGTTGGGATTTTTGGCCGATTTTGGACCTTTGGTTAAAGATTCATCCTTTATCAATTGGGATAGATTTCTTTAGCATTGGGATGTATTTGAGTTAATTTTTGGTTAGTTTCGAGCCGTTCGAAGGTCGGAACGCGCGAGATGGCATTTTTGGACAACTGCTTGGCTTGCTCGGTATTGTAATTGACTTGTTCGACGTAAGTGTTTTACCTAACTTTATTGAGAGAATTTTTCCTCCTATTTGTCATTGTTTGCTACAAGCGAGGGTGATACATATGTGAGGTGACGAGCGTATATGTATGTCCCAGGGTTAATCATGCTCGGGATAGATGATGTTATAATTATGTCTTGTAGAATTTGATAACCTTTTTGCTTCATGCCTCACTTGACTTATAGATATTAAGAACGTAGTACAAAATGTTAGAGTCGAGACTTAGCCTAATATAGCTTAATCAATGTGATGGAAATTCTTAGGATACAATGATGTGTCTAATTCGGCCATCTCTATGCATAATCGTTAATACGTTGCTATGACCGATATTTTTTAGATGATTCCATACTTGTGTTGTTGATAAATTGTGGGATTTGGGAAAGTACTTGAATTATATGGCCCTTGAGGGTTTCATTGAATCATTGTTGGCTTGTAAAGAAATAATTGAGAACTTTTTTTTAATATTCGTTGATCACTATCCTCGATGTATATATACTTCCTGCCTTTCCATTCTATTGATATTCATATTCGTGGTGAGGAAGAGTGTAAATCACGAAGGGTGATGCCGTGCCATTTTATATTCATTATTATGTGAGGAAGAGTGTAAAGCACGAAAGGTGATTCCGTGGCATTTTATAATCATTATCATGCGAGGAAGAGTGTAAAGCACGAAGGGTGATGCCGTGCCATTTTATATTCATTATCATGTGAGGAAGAGTGTAAAGAACGAAGGGTGATGCTGTGCCATTTCATTTATATTGTTATGCTTTTAATATTGTGAGGTCATGGCACGAAGGGTGTTTTCTTGTAGGTGAGGATGAGGGACATGCATTATGATGTGATATCTTTTTTTCGTGTATAAATTTCTGCCTTTACCTTGAGCTGTTATTGTCGAAATTATATATTTTGTGTGATATGTTGTTATTGTCCCGTACTTGACCTCTATCTCAATTGTTGTTGTGTTTTCCATGTATTTTACTTGCTTAACATGCCTATGCCATGCCTATTTCCTGCTTTTAAAATTATACTCATGTCATACCTATTCCGTCACACTCTAGTTTAAGTATTCCGTCATGCTAGTCATTCACGCCCTTACTTGTTAACTTGTAAAGATCATGTGTTTCCTTCTTATTTTTCATATTTGTACTTAGGCCTCCAATATGCTAGTTAATTGACGTTGATATCCCTTACTTTCCATTTGTTGTTATTAGTCACGTGCTTTCCATTCAGTTCTTTACTGTTGCCCACATGTATATCCTTGTCCATTGTTGTTACTCGCGTATTTCCTACTTTGTAATTCCTGTTATCATGTTTCTGTCATATGGTTGGTTCTGTTATACGTACATTTGGAAGGATGAGTTGAACGCACGAAGGGTGTTGCCGTGCTAATTGATTTGTTACATAAATTTATTTATATATGGTGAGGATTAGATAGAAGCACGAGGGGTGTTACCGTGCCATGTGACTTGATATCTTGGATACACTTCTTATACCAGGAAAGATTGTAATTCTTCTACTGTAATTCCTGCTAGTAATTGTTAACTGTCTCACAAAGTTGTATACGGTACATTTATCTATTACGTTTTGAACTGCCTATTTAGTCTAACGTACAGGTTATAACAAATAGCATCTTTCAACTAAAGCCTCGTCACTACTTCGACGAGGTTAAAAAAAATACTTAGCAGTACATGGGGTCGGTTGTACTGATACTGCACTTCAGCATATTGCGTGCAGATTTTTGAAGCGGAGCTGCTGGTGACTTCGGATGCTGATTCGGAAGATGTTCGTGCGTTTGGATATAACTACCACTTGTCCATGGTAGCTTAGGTTATTGCTAATCTGTTTATGTAACCTTCAAGCAGAACGTGTATTTATTTGTATCAGTCTTGAAATTCCAAATCTTAGAAGCTCATGATTCGTACTACCAGGTCTTGGGTCAATTTGTAAATGTCCAGTTAATTCTTTACTATTTTTCTATAATCTCTTTTGGATTGTATTTTCGGTTAGTTGGCTTACCTAGCAGATCGTCTTAGGTTCCATCACGACTAATGGTTTTTGGGTTGTGAAAGGACCGAAATGGAATATCTTCCAAGAAATTTCGGAGCCATTCACCTTCTTCACCGACTTTATCTAAGGCTATAAATTCAGCCTCCATTGTAGAGCGGGCAATACACGTTTGTTTGGATGACTTCAAGATACCGCTCCTCCACAAATAGCGAATATATATCCACTTGTGGACTTAGAATCAGTTGAACCGGTGATCAAATTTGCATCACAGTATCCCTCAATCACCGAATGATAATTACTGTAGCGCAAAGCAAAGTCTTGGGTATGTTTTAAATATCCCAAAAATCGTTTCATCCCCATCCAATGAGATTGACCTGGATTACTCGTGTATCGACTCAATTTACTTATAGCACAAACTGCATTTGGTAGAGTACAATTCATGATATACATTAAACATCTCAGCGCACGAGCATAATCCAATTATGATATGCTTTGACCTTTGTTCTTTGAAAGTACAAGATTCACTTCAATTGGAGTCTTTGCAACTTTAAAATCTAAGTGCTTGAATTTTTCAAGTATTGTTTTAATGTAATGAGATTGCGACAATGCCAGACCTTGAGGAGTCTTATGGATCTTAATACCCAGAATTTAATCGGCAACTCCTAAATCTTTCATATCAAACTTGCTATTTAGCATACGCTTAGTCGCATTTATGTTGGCAATGTCATTACTCATTATCAGCATATCATCCACATATAATCAAACAATGACTATGTGATTTGTAATATTTTTAATGTACACACATTTATCACATTCATTTATCTTAAAACCATTTGACAACATCGTTTGGTCAAATTTTGCATGCCATTGTTTGGGTGCTTGTTTTAGTCCGTAAATCGACTTAACAAGTCTACATACCTTCTTTTCTTTACCTAGAACCACAAACCCTTCAGGTTGTTCCATGTAAATTTCTTCCTCCAAATCTCCATTTAAGAAAGCCGTTTAACATCAATTTGATGAATTTCAAGATCATATACTGCAGCTAAAGCTACTAATGTTTGTATGGACGTAATTCTTGTAACTGGAGAGTATATATCAAAATAGTCAAGACCTTCTCATTGTCTATACCCTTTAACCGCAAGTCTTGCCTTATATTTGTCAATAGTACCATCATCTTTCATTCTTCTCTTAAAAACCCATTTAGAATCCAATGGTTTATTTCCTGGAGAAAGATCAATCAATTCCCATGTATGGTTGTTCAGTATGGATTCTATTTCACTATTGACTGCCTCTTTCCAAAATATTGATTCGAAGAAGTCATAACTTCTTTAAATGTTCGAGGCTCATTTTTCAATGAGAAAGTCACAAAATCTGGTCAAAATGAAGTAGACGTTCTTTGACGTTTACTACATATTGGATCCTCCTGATTATACATACTTTATTTTGTTTCCTCCTGAAGTTATTTAGATCCTTCACCAATCGACTCACATTCCTTTTTATACGGATATATACTTTCAAAAAATTCAGCATTATCTGATTCTATAATCGTATTATTATTAATGTCGGATTTTCGGATTTATGAACCAGAAATCGATATGCTTTACTAGTTATTGCATATCCTATGAAAACACAATCAACAATGTTTGGTCCTAACTTTACCCTTTTGGGTTTAGGAACTTGCACTTTTGCCAAACACCCCCACCCTTTAAAATAATTCAAGTTGGGCTTCCTTCCTTCCCATTTTTCATATGGAATGGATTGAATTTTTCTATAGGGTACTCGGTTTAATAACTGGTAAGCCGTAAGAATGGCTTTCCCCCACAAGTTCTGTGGCAAACCAGAACTTATCAACAAAGCGCTCATCATTTCCTGTAATGATCGATTCTTTCTTTCCACAATCCCATAGGATTGGGGCGTGTAAGGGGACGTTATTTGATGAATAATTCCATATTATAAACATATTTCTTCAAAAGGAGATTCGTATTCACCACCCCTATCACTTCTTATCATTTTGATTTTCTTGTTAAGTTGCGTTTTAACTTCATTTTTGTATTGTTTGAAAGCATCTATTGCTTCATCGTTACTATTAAGTAAGTAAACATAGCAATATCGAGTAATGTCATCAATAAAAGTTATGAAATACTTCTTTCCGCCGCGAGATGGTATTGATTTCATGCCGCAAATATCTGTGTGTAGTAAGTCTAAAGGATTTGAATTCCTTTCAACTGACTTTTAAGGATGTTTAACATACTTAGGTTCCACACATATTTGACATTTTGATTTGTCGCATTCAAACATAGGAAATACTTCCAAATTAATCATTTTTTGTAAGGTTTTATAATTGACATGCCCCAAACATATATTCCATAAATCATTTGAATCAAGTAAGTAAGAAGAAGCTGGAATTTTATTATTGTCAACAACCATTACATTCATCTTAAAAAGGCCCTCAGTAAGGTAACTTTTTCCTAAGTACATCTCGTTCTTACTTATTACAACTTTGTCTGAAACAAAAACATACTTAAACCCGTTCTTGACGAGAAGTAAAATAGAAACTAAGTTCTTTCGTATTTCAGGAACATAATAAACGTTGTTCAGAGTCACCACCTTGCCAGAGGTTATCTTCAGGAATATCTTTCCATAACCTTCAATTTTGGCCGTTGCAGAATTTGCCATAAAAATGGTCTCGTCGGGTCCAGCGAGAGCATATGAAGCAAATGCTTCTCTAATAACACAAACATAGCGGGTGGAACCAGAATTAATCCACCGCTCCTTAGGATTTCCCACTAAGTTGAATTCAAACAACATATCGCACAAGTCATCAATATCAGCATTTGTTTCAACCATATTTGCTTGACCCTTTTTCTTCTCTTTTTCTGGAGCACGACATTCTGCAGCTTTGTGTCCAACCTTTCCACGATTGTGGAAATTTCCCTTGAATTTCTTCTTTCTAGGATAGTTGTTCGGTCCAGAAGACTTCTTTCGCTTCTTCGAATTAGTTGGAGCAATTTCAAAAATATTTGCTCCCATAATTGTTGAGTTCTCACGTGTCATCTTTTCTGCAGTTGTATTGTACTCTTCGATCCTCAATTGATTGATGAGATCTTCGAGTTTTATAACCTTGCGCTTATTTTTCAAGTAGTTCTTAAAGTCCCTCCACAAAGGAGGCAACTTCTCAATCATTGCTGCAACTTGAAATGTCTCATTGATGACCAAACCTTCAATGAAAAATTTGTAATCAGTGACAAAATTAATACTTTTAACAAAAGCATTAATTCAGATTGTAACTTCAGCAAAGAGATCATGAATTATAACTTGCAACTCTTGAACTTGGGTAATGACAGGCTTGGTGTATACCATCTTATAGTCCAAAAACTTGCTGCAACAAACTTCTTTAAACCGGCATCCTCGGTTTTATACTTCTTTTCCAACGCATCCCATAGTCTTTTTCTGATTTACTATAGACGTTGTAAAGATCATTCTCCAGTCCGCTAAGAATGTAATTCTTGCACAAGAAATCTGAGTGCATCCACGCCTCAGTCACAATAAAACGTTCATTATCAGGAGTTGATTCTGGCAGAATCGGAAACGTCCCCCTTGTTAGTATTCTGTATTCGAAAATATATTAAAAAATAAAAACGATATAAAATCATAAATGTAGAAGAACAGAATTATTCCGAGCCCACTGAATTCACAATGTTTCCTTAAGGAATTCAATCCCCTCCTAGTCCTTGAGGTTTAGAATTATTTCCTCCTAAGATAGAACAGATTACCCTCACTGGTATAGTGGTACTTCAAACCCCAGTGACAACAAACACAAAGAATAGTAGTAAATCACACTTACTACTTTCTAATATGTTAAAACAATGCAGAAAGAAGAAGGATAAATAAGAATTTTCGTAAAGAAAATCTGAGGGAGAGTTCATGTATTTATAGCTGGGTTATATTGAAGAGTTACAACTCTTCATGTAAGGTTGCAACTCAAAATGGTTGTTTCATAAAACGACCATTTATGCAAACCACCAAATTCAAATTATAACGGGAAAATTAAAATGGAAGAAGATTGAATTACCGTTATAAATACAGTCTAATTTGGATTAATTAATATTGCGTTAATATTAACAAATAAATTTGGTACAAAAAATTAATCAATCAGTCGATCACTTGACCAATTCCGAATCCAAATTTGAAGCCGAAGTTGAAGTTGAAGCCAAAGCCGAAGCTGAGCCGAGCGACGATGACGACGGCGCGAGGCTTGCCTTCTTCTTACTCTTTAAGAGCTAGAAGAAGAGCAATTATATATATACCCATCAAAAGTCTTTTCCTCTTCCAATATGGAATAATGTCCCTTTGTCAAGGAGTGACATATCAATCGATCATTTGACCAAATCCGAAACCGAAGTCGAGCCGAGCGACGACGGCGACGGCGACGACGACGGCGCGAGGCTTGCCTTCTTAACTCTTTAAGAGCTAGAAGAAAGGAAATATATATATATATATATCCCATCAAAAGTCTTTTCCTCCTCACCCATCAAAAGTCTTTTCCTCCTCCAATGTGGGACAATGTCCCTTTGTCAAGGAGGAAAAATCAAAATTTTATTTTTTCCTCAATTTCCCATTCATCCTCTTTTAGCTCTAAGAAGTTTAAACCCAACATACACAACTGACAAAAATACTGTAACGACCCGGTCAGTCGTTTTGAGAGTTAGAGCCCCGATCCCCTAATAACCCCTTCTCCCATGTCTTTTTATGTTATTGGAACATGTCGGAGCGTTGAGTGATGAAATCCGGAGTGATTTTGGACACATAGTCCTTAAATGTGGATTTTAGCCTTTGAAATCAGGCCGTAGCTAGATCTGTGTGAAGACAGATCTGGAATGGAATTTCGTTGACTCCGTTAGCTCCGTTGGGTGATTTAGGGGTTAGGAGCGTGTTCGGAATGTGTTTTCGAGGTCGGTTGTAGATTTAGGCTTGAATTGGCAAAAGTTAGAATTTCAGCGATTTGGCCGATGGATGAAATTTTGATATCGGACTCGGAATGGAATTCCGAAAGCAACAGCATGTCCGTAATGCCATTTGTGACCTGTGTGCAAAATTTGAGGTCATTCGGATGAGTTATTGACGTGTTTCGGCATCGGATGTGAATTCTAGAAATTTCATAAGTTCTTAGGCTTGAATCTATGCATAATTGATGATTTTGATGTTATGAGATGTTTTTTTAAGGCTCGACCAAGTTCTAACAAGGTATTAGGGTCAGTTGGTAGGTTTGGTTGAGGTCCCGGGGGCCTCGGGGTTGTTTCGGATGCCCAACCGGTGAATTTGGAACTTTAAGAGAAGCTGAACCATTTCTGGTTCTGGTGTCTCGCACCTGCGATGATTTTTCCGCAGGTGCGGACACGCAGGTGCGAAGGGGGTGCACGCAGGTGTGGACACGCAGGTGCAAAGGGGGTGCACGCAGGTGCGGACATAGTTCAGGTTGGCCAGACTCGCAGGCGCAGAAGAATATCCGCAGGTGCGGAGCCGCACCTACGACCCAGCCACCGCAGGTGCGACCCCGGGCCTTTTAATGAGTTTCCGCACCTGCGATTGTGTTTCCGCAGGTGCGGCGGTGCGATCCCTTCCTCCCAGCCTAGCAGGGGTTCATCCAGTATTCCACGTCTCCATGCTCTGGAAGTATCACGTTGACCCGACTCATCTTTTGGATTTCAGCTCAGTCCAGTTGGACAAGGATCTATCATATGTTGAGGAGCCTATGGCTATATTGGATAGGCATGTCAAAAAGCTCAGATCGAAGAATATTTCCTCAGTTAAGGTTCAGTGGAGGGGTCAGCCAGTCGAGGATGCGACTTGGGATACCGAGCAGGATATGCGGAGTCAATACCCTCAACTTTTCACATCTTCAGGTATGTTTCTATACTCGTTCGAGGACGAACGATTTTCTTAAAAGGGGGAGGATAGACCCGGTCGGCCGTTTTGAGAGTTATCACCCCAATCCCTTAATAAATGCTTCTCTCATGTCTTTTTATGTTATTGGAACTTGTCGGAGCGTTGAGTGATGAAATCCGGAGTGATTTTGGACACATAGTCCTTAAATGTGGATTTTAGCCTTTGAAATCAGGCCGTAGCTAGAGGTGTGTGAAGACGGATCCGGAATGGAATTCCGTCGACTCTGTTAGCTCCGGTCGGTGATTTCAGGGTTAGAAGAGTGTTCATAATGTGTTTTCGAGGTCAGTTGTAGATTTAGGCTTGAATTGGCGAAAGTTAGAATTTCAGCGATTTCGGCCGATGGGAAAAATAATGGAATTCCGAAAGCGACAGCAGGTCCGTAATGCCATTTGTGACTTTTGTGCAAAATTTGAGGTCATTCGGATGAGTTTTGACGTGTTTCAGCATCGGATGTGAATTCTAGAAATTTCATTAGTTCTTAGGCTTGAATCTATGCATAATTGATGATTTTGATGTTATGAGATGTGTTTTTAAGGCTCGACCAAGTTCGAACAAGGTATTACGGTCAGTTGGTAGGTTTGGTTGAGGTCCCGGGGGCCTCGGGGTTGTTTCGAATGCCCAACGGGTGAATTCGGAACTTTAAGAGTAGCGAACCATTTCTGGTTCTGGTGTCTCGCACCTGCGATGATTTTTCTGCAGGTGCGGACACGCAGGTACGAAGGGGGTGCACGCAGGTGCGGACGTAGCTCAGGATGGCCAGACTCGCAGGCGCAGAAGAATATCCGCAGGTGCAGAGCCGCACCTACGACCCAGCCACCGCAGGTGCGACCCCAGGCCTTTTAATGATATTCCGCACCTGCTATTGTGTTTCCGCAGGTGCAGCACTGCAGGTGCGGCGGTGCGATCCCAATGTCGCAGGTGCGAAATCCCTGGGCTGGTTATACCAAATCCGAGGGTTTGGAATTCATAACTCGAAAATCGATTGAGATCTCGGGATTTGGCAATTTTCAGTGGAATTTGAAGAGGAGAATCATAGGTAACATTTTCTAACCTTAATCCATTTGTATATCAATAATCTCTATCAATTTACTCAATCTAATCAATGAAATTGGATGAAAAAAATATGAAATTGGGATGAAACTTCCCCAAGTAGAAATCTGAGGATTTAGGAAGATTTAGACGTCGAATTTTGTTGATTCTTGTTCCAGTGAGTTCATAAGCGAATGGGTGTTCGGGAAATATAATTTTTACCCGATTCGAGACGTGGGTCTGGGGGACTTTTTGGGCGAATTTCCAAATTTCGCGTATTAGCTTCGAACTTATTAGTTATTATGTTTCCTTGAAATGATATTTACACTATGCCATCGAATTGACTAGATTTGGGCCACCCGGAGTTGGATACTCGTGGCAAGGGCGTGGTATTGAGTTGATTAGCGCAGTCAAGGTAAGTGGATTGCCTAACTCTGTGTTGGGGACTTCCTCTTAGGCATTTTATAATGATTTTGTTACGTGGACGCCGTGTATATGAGGTGACGAGTGCGTACACGGGTCATTGTTGCAAAAATTCAATTTTTCCTTCCATGGAATCACTCATTTTCATTCCTATATTACTGTTTCCTGTCTTAACTGAGTAGTTAGCTTAAGAATACGCATGCCTACCTATCCTTACTTGATTTCCTCTTATTTGCTACTAGTTACACCATGCTTAGGTAGTTTTACTTTATTCTTGCATGTTGTTTTTCTTGAACTGTTGAATTAAGCCGCATCCGACATACTTCTGCATTGCATATTTAAATTGGAACTACGGACCGAGATCCGGGAGATTTCCCCCTGTACTGCATTGCATATTTAAATTGGGACTACGAACCGAGATCCGGGAGATTTCCCCCTTACTGCAATGCATATTTAAATTGGGACTACGGACGGAGATCCGGGAGCTTTCCCCCTGTACTGAAATGCATATTTAAATTGGGACTATGGACGGAGATCCGGGAGCTTTCCCCCTGTACGACATAGCATATTTAAATTGGGACTACAGACTAAGATCCGGGAGCTTTCCCCTTGTACTGCATTGCATATTTACTGTTGAGATATATGCTGTGTTGAGCCGAGGGCTCTCTTTCTGTTATTAATTCTTCCAGTTTCCATTAATCCTGTTTATCATTGCTTATCTATATTTCACTATTTTAAATTTATAATTGAATTGTTTTAAAACTCAGTAGAGCCTCAACCTGACCTCGTCACTACTTGACTGGGGTTAGGCTTGGCACTTACAGAGTACCGAATGTGGAGTACTCATGCCCTTTCCTGCGCATGTTTTCCCCATGTGCAGATCCAGGTACCAATGCACAGTTCAGTGGCTAGGTGCATCTTAGCAGCTGCTTAGGAGACTGCGAGGTAATTCTGCCGCGTCCGCAGGATCTCACGAGTCCCCTTCCTACTCTAGTATAGATATAGGAGATATATAGATACATTTTCCTTATTCCTTTGTATAGAGCTACAATAGTTCAGAGTTTGTGATGTTCTGGGTTTTGGGAAAGTAAAAGCTGTAAATGCCGAGCGGCTAAAATTTTATAGTATTGCTTCTTCTTTACTGTTTCTATTATTGTTTTGCCTTATTTTCTGAAAATTTTAGGCTTACCTAGTCGTAGAGACTAGGTGCCATCATGAGACCGTTCGGAGGGTAATTCGGGTCGTGACAAGTTGGTATCAGAGCGTCTAGGTTCATAGGAGTCACAAGTCACAAGCCAGTTTATTAGAGTCTCGCAGATCGGTGCAGAGACGTCCGTATCTATCTTCGAGAGGCTATGTAACTGTTAAGAACAATCAAATTCTTTGGAATTCCTTATCGTGCTAGTTACTGTCATCAAATTCTTAAACTCTATTCTATTCTTGCTTGCAGATGGTTCGTACTCGTACTGGACGTACTATTGACAGGCACCCGAGCCCCCAGTCAGAGCCACCAGAGGTAGGGGCCGGGACCGGGGCAGAGGACGAGCACGCGGTGCAGCTCGAGCACTGGCTAGAGCAGAGGCAGAGGAGCCCCCAACAGCTACAGTTGGAGGGGCACAGGAGGTCCCTACTGTTACTCCAGACTTCCAGGAGACATTGGCTCAGTTCTTGAGTGCCTTCAGTACTCTGTCTCAGGCGGGACTACTTTCGATAGCTCCAGCTACATCCTAGGCCGGGGGAGGGACGCAGACTCCCGCAGCCCGTACTCCTGAGCAAAGGGTTCATATTGGGCAGGTTCCAGAGTATATTCCTATGCCCCATGCAGCTCCAGCTCAGCAGAAGACTAGGATAGTTGTTCCTGAGGCAGAGCAGCTCCGACTTGAGAGGTACAAGAGGTACCACCTACCTGAGTTCAGCAGACTAGCTTCGGATGACGCCCTGGGTTTTCTCGAGGGGTGTCATCGAATTCTCCACACTATGGGTATTGTGGATACAAGTGGGGTTTCTTTCACTGCTTTCCAGCTGAGGGGAGCAGCTTATCAGTGGTGACGTGCTTTTGAGCTTAGTAGTCCGGACGAGGCAACTTCACTTACTTGGGCTCAGTTCTCCGAGATGTTCTTACTTGAGTTTGTCCCTCAGAGCTTCAGGGATGCTTGGTGTGTGGAGTTTGAGCAGCTATGCCAAGTTACCATGACTGTGTTAGAGTATGCAGTCCTTTACAGCGATTTGGCTCGCCATGCACCAGCTTTGGTTTTCACTGTCAGAGAGAGGGTTCGACGCTTTATTGAGGGACTCCACCCCAGTATTCGGACCAGCATGGCCAGAGAGCTGGAGACTGATATTACTTACCAGCAGGCCGTGAGTATTTCCCGGAGGATTGAGACTATGTTATCCCGGGACAGGGATGAGAGAGAGGTCAAGAGGTCTCAAGAGACTGGTCATTTTTCAGGAGCCCGTGCACCAGCAGCACGCTATGGTAGGGGTTTTGTGAGTCGCCCCGTTCATTCAGCTCTCCCAGTAACCAGTTGTATTCCAGCTCCTCCTAGACCTCAAGAGCCTTATTATGCACCACCAGTATCTCAGGTGCCTCCTGCTCGAGGTGCTATCACTGGCCAGTCCAGCAGGCTAGAGTCAGCAGCGTCCGCCACGTCCTCCGAGGGGTTGTTTTGAGTATGGTGACCCTCATCATATGATCAGAGATTGCCCCAGAGCGAGGAGGGGTGCACCACCTTATACTTATCAGGTTCCACGTCTTCCACCAAGTCCCCCAGCTATTCTTCCAGCTCCAGTTGCTACCCCACCATCTCAGGCAGCTCGAGGTGGAGGTCGGGGAGGTTGAGGTCGCCCTAGAGGGGGAGGCTAGGCCAGGTACTATGCTCTTCCAGCCCGATCCGAGGCCATTGCTTCAGATTCAGTCATTACATGTATTGTTCCCGTTTGTCATAGGGATGCATCGGTATTATTTGACCCAGGCTCTACATATTCATATGTGTCTTCTTATTTTGCTTCACATTTTGGGGATATCTTGGGATTCTTTGAGTTCCCCCGTATATGTTTCTACTCCTGTGGGAGATTCTCTTGTTGTGGACCGTGTATATCGGTCGTGATTGATTGTTATTAGTGGTTTTGATACCAGGGCTGACTTACTATTACTCAGCATGGTAGATTTTGACGTTATATTGGGTATGGACTGGCTGTCTCCCTACTATGCTATTTTTGATTGTCACGCCAAGACCGTGACGCTGGCTATGCCAGGATTACCGAGGTTAGAGTGGAGAGGTTCCTTAGAGTATACTCTCCGCCGAGTCATTTCTTTTCTTGTGGCCCAGCGGATGGTTGAAAAAGGGTGTGATGCGTATTTGGCTTATGTGAGAGATGTTAGTGCTGAGACCCCTACAGTTGAGTCAGTTCCAGTTATCAGGGACTATCCTGATGTATTTCCAGCTGATCTTCCGGGTATGCCGCCCGATAGAGACATTGATTTCGACACTGACTTGTTGCCGGACACTCAGCCCATTTCCATTCCTCCCTATAGCATGGCTCCTCCTGAGTTGAAGGAGTTGAAGGAGCAGTTACAAGAGTTGCTTGAAAAGGGATTCATCAGGCCCAGTGTATCACCTTGGGGCGCTCCGGTGTTATTTGTGAAGCAAAAGGATGGCTCGATGAGTATGTGTATTGACTATCGACAATTGAATAAGGTGACGGTGAAGAACAGGTACCCATTGCCTCGCATTGATGATCTATTTGACCAGTTACAGGGTGCTAGGGTGTTCTCCAAGATTTATCTGCTCTCAGGCTATCATCAGTTGAATATTCAGGAGCCGGATATCCCGAAGACTGCCTTCCGGACCAAATATGGCCACTATGAGTTCCTTGTTATGTCATTTGGGCTGACCAATGCCCCAACAGCCTTCATGCACCTGATGCAAAGCATATTTCGGCCTTACCTTGATAATTTTGTCATTGTGTTCATTGATGACATTATGGTATATTCTCGGTCCCAGGAGGACCATGAGCAGCACTTGAGGACCGTGCTTCAGACATTGAGGGAGAAGAAGTTGTATGCCAAGTTTTCTAAGTGTGAATTTTGGCTTGATTCTGTGGCATTCCTAGGCCATGTGGTGTCTTCGGATGGGATCAAGGTAGATCCAAAGAAGGTGGAGGCGGTACAAAGTTGGCCCAGACCGTCCTCAGCTACTGAGATCCGCAGTTTCCTCGGTTTGTCTGGGTATTATCGCCGTTTTGTGGAGGGATTTTCATCCATTTCAGTGCCCATGACCAGACTGACCTAGAAGGGTGCACCTTTTATATGGACTGAGGAGTGTGAGGAGAGCTTTCAGAAGCTCAAGACAGCCCTGACTACAGCTCCTGTGTTGGTATTGCCTACCGGTTTCGGGTCCTACACAGTCTATTGTGATGCTTCGAGGATTGGCCTGGGAGTGGTGTTGATGAAGGACGGTAGGGTGATTGCCTACGCGTCCAAGCAGTTGAAGGTGCATGAGAAAAACTACCATGTTCATGATCTCGAGTTGGCAGCGATTGTTCACGCCCTGAAGATATGGCGTCATTATTTATATGGTGTTCCCTGTGAGATATTCACGGATCACCGGAGTTTGCAGCACATATTCAGGCAGAAGGATCTAAATTTTCGCTAGCGTAGGTGGTTGGAGTTGCTAAAGGACTATGAAATCACTATATTATACCACCCGGGGAAGGCCAATGTGGTGGCCGACGCCTTGAGTCGCCAGGTGGAGAGTTTGGGGAGTTTGGTATACCTTCATGCAGCTGAGAGGCCTCTTGCCTTGGATGTTCAGTCCTTAGCCAGCCAGTTCGTGAGATTGAATTTTTCTGAGCCTTGCCGGGTATTAGCTTATGTGGTTGCTCGATCTTCCCTTTATGACCGTATCAGAGAGAACCAGTATGATGATCCCCACCTTTTGGTTCTTCAGGATAGAGTCCGGCGGAGTGATGCCAGGGATGTGACCATAGGTGATGAGGGGGTGATGAGGATGCAGGGCCGTATTTGTGTACCCAACGTAGATGGGCTTCGGAAGTTGATTCTTGAGGAGGCCCATAGTTCGCGGTATTCCATCCATCCGGGTACCGCGAAGATGTACCAGGATCTGAGACAGCACTATTGGTGGCGAAGGATGAAGAAGGATATAGTGGAGTTTGTAGCCAAGTGTCTCAACTGTCATCAAGTCAAATGTGAGCATCAGAGACCGGGAGGGTTTACTTCAGCAGATTGAGCTTCCAGAGTGGAAGTGGGATCAGATCACCATGGACTTTGTGGTTGGACTTCCTCGGATTTTGAGGAATCATGATGCTATTTGGGTGATTGTGGATCGGCTGACCAAATCAGCCCATTTCATTCCAGTGCTGACTACATATTCATCTGAGATGTTGGCTGAGATTTATATCAGAGAGATTGTTCGCCTCCACGGTATCCAGTATCTATCATTTCAGACAGAGGTACACAGTTCACTTCACGGTTCTGGAGATCCGTTCAACAAGAGTTAGGCACCAGGGTAGAGTTGAGTACAACTTTTCACCCTCAGATGGACGGGCAGTCCGAGCGCACGATTTAGATTCTCGAGGATATGCTCCGTGCATGTGTGATAGATTTTGGAGGGTTATGGGATCGATAATTTCCACTTGCAGAGTTTGCTTATAATAACAGCTACCAGTCCAGCATTCAGATGGCGCCGTACGAGGCTTTGTATGGTAGGCGGTGCAGATCTCCAGTGGGATGGTTTGAGCCAGGCGAGGCCCGATTGTTGGGTATAGACTTGGTTCAGGATGACCTGGACAAGGTGAAGGTGATTCAGGAGAGACATCGCACAGCTCAGTCCAGGCAGAAGAGTTATGCGGACCGGAAGGTTCGTGACTTGGCATTTATGGCTGGTGATCGGGTTTTGCTTCGGGTATCGCCCTTGAAGGGCGTCATGAGGTTTGGGAAGAAAGGCAAGCTGAGTCCGAGATTTATTGGCCTTTTTGAGGTACTGCGACGTGTTGGGGAGGTTGCTTATGAGCTAGCCCTGCCTCCCAGCCTAGTAGGGGTTCATCCAGTATTCCACGTCTCCATGCTCCGGAAGTATCACGGTGACCCGACTCATGTTTTGGATTTCAGCTCAGTCCAGTTGGAAAAGGATCTATCATATGTTGAGGAGCCTGTGGCTATATTGGATAGGCATGTCAGAAAGCTCAGATCGAAGAATATTGCCTCAGTTAAGGTTCAGTGGAGGGGTCAGCCAGTCGAGGATGCGACTTGGGAGACCGATCAAGATATGCGGAGTCAGTACCCTCAACTTTTCACAGCTTCAGGTATGTTTCTATACTCGCTCGAGGACGAACAATTTTCTTAAGAGGGGGAGGATAGACCAGATCCGCCGTTTTGAGAGTTAGCACCCCGATCCCCTAATAACCGCTTCTCCCATGTCTTTTTATGTTATTGGAACTTGTCGGAGCGTTGAGTGATGAAATCCGGAGTAATTTTGGACACATAGTCCTTAAATGTCGATTTTAGCCTTTGAAATCAGGCCGTAGCTATAGCTGTGTGAAGACAAATCCGGAATGGAATTCCGTCGACTCTGTTAGCTCCATTCGGTGATTTCGGGGTTAGGAGAGTGTTCAGAATGTGTTTTCGAGGTCGGTTGTAGATTTAGGCTTGAGTTGGCGAAAGTTAGAATTTCAGCGATTTCGGCCGATGGGTAAAATAATGCAATTCCGAAAGCGACAGCAGGTCCATAATGCCATTTGTGACTTTTGTGCAAAATTTGAGGTCATTCGGATGGGTTTTGACGTGTTTCGGTATCAGATGTGAATTCTAGAAATTTCATAAGTTCTTAGGCTTGAATCTATGCATAATTGATGATTTTGATGTTATGAGATGTGTTTTTAAGGCTCGACCAAGTTTGAACAAGGTATTAGGGTCAGTTGGTAGGTTTGGTTGAGGTCCCGGGGGCCTCGGGGTTGTTTCGGATGCCCAACGGGTGAATTTGGAACTTTAAGGGCAGCTGAACCATTTCTAGTTCTGGTGTCTCGCACCTGCGATGATTTTTCCGCAGGTGCGGACACGCAGGTACGAAGGGGGTGCACGCAGGTGCGGACGTAGTTCAGGCTGTCCAGACTTGCAGGCGCGGAAGAATATCCGCAGGTGCGGAGCCGCACCTGCGACCCAGCCACCGCAGGTGCGACCCCAGGCCTTTTAATGAGTTTCTTCAGGTGCGGCACTACAGGTGCGGTGGTGCGATCCCAATGTCGCAGGTGCGAAATCCCTGGGATGGTTATACCAAATCCGAGGGTTTGAAATTCATATCTCCAAAATCGATTGAGAGCTCGCGATTTGGCGATTTTCAGTGGAATTTGAAGAGAAGAATCATAGATAACGTTTTCTAACCTTAATCCATTTGTATATCAATAATCTCTATCAATTTCGTCAATCTAATCAATGAAATTGGATGAAAAACCATGAAATTGGGATGAAACTTCCCCAAGTAGAAATCTGAGGATTTAGGGAGATTTAGATGTCGGATTTTGTTGATTCTTGTTCGAGTGAGTTCATGAGAGAATCCGTTCGGGAAATATAATTTTTACCCGATTCGAGACGTGGGTCTGGGGAAGNGAATTGACTAGATTTGGGCCACCCGGAGTTGGATACTCGTGGCAAGAGCGTGGTATTGAGTTGATTAGCGCAGTCAAGGTAAGTGGCTTGCCTAACTCTGTGTTGGGGACTTCCCCTTAGGCATTTTTATACTGATTTTGTTACGTGGACGCCGTGTACGTGAGATGACGAGTGCGTACACGGGTCATTGTTTCAATAATTCCATTTTTCCTTCAATGGCATCACTAATTTTTATTCCTATATTACTATTTCCTGTCTTAACTGAGTAGTTAGCTTAAGAATAAGNTTTTTCCTGAACTGTTTAATTAAGCCGTATCCGACATACTTCTGCATTGCATATTTAAATTGGGACTACGGACCGAGATCTGGGAGCTTTCCCCCTGTACTGCGTTGCATATTTAAATTGGGACTACGAACCGAGATCCGGGAGCTTTTTCCCTGTACTGCAATGCATATATTAATTGGGACTACGTACGGATATCCGAGAGTTTTCCCCCTGTACTGCATAGTATATTTAAATTGGGACTACGGACTGAGATCCGGGAGCTTTCCCCTTGTACTGCATTGCATATTTACTGTTGAGATATATGTTGTGCTGAGCCGAGGGCTCTCTTTCTGTTATTAATTCTTCCAGTTTCCATTAATCCTGTTTATCATTTCTTATCTATATTTCACTGTTTTAAATTTATAATTGACTTGTTTTAAAACTCAGTAGAGCCTCAACCTGACCTCGTCACTACTTGACTGGGGTTAGGCTTGGCACTTACGGAGTACCGAATGTGGAGTACTCACGCCCTTTCCTGCGCATGTTTTCCCCATGTGCAGATCCAGGTACCAGTGCACAGTTCAGTGTTTAGGCGCATCTTAGCAGCTGCTTAGGAGACCGCGAGGTAATTCTGCCGCGTTCGCAGGATCTCACGAGTCCCCTTCCTACTCTAGTATAAATATAGGAGATATATAGATACATTGTCCTTATTCCTTTGTATAGAGCTACAGTAGTTCAGAGCTTGTGACTTTGTGATGTTCCGGGTTTTGGGAAAGTAAAAGCTGTAAATGCCGAGCGGCTAAAATTTTATAGTATTGCTTCTTCTTTACTGTTTCTATTATTGTTTTGCCTTATTTTTCGCAAATTTTAGGCTTACCTAGTCGTAGAGACTAGGTGTCGTCACGAGACCGTTCGGAGGGTAATTCGGGTCGTGACAAATACCAAACAAATAATAACTACGTCTCAATCCCAATTTTTTGAGCTGGTGTTAGCTATATGTATCCTCAAAGTCTATGTCACTCCATTTTAACTCATCTCAATCCAAGTCTCAATAAATAACTTAGAACGTATTTATCAAGCCAAATTTAAATAATACAATTCCAAATTTCCATATTATAAAGTTAATTACCGAAGAAATCATTGGGTAATTCATTTACTTCCCATATTAATTCAACCAGTGAGGTTATATGTAATTTGCATTTCTTTTGGTTTATAGGGCGAAAAAAATTACAAAGAATCATTTCTGACCTGTTTAGCATTACATTTTGGGGCTACAAATATGCAAAAAGTAATTGATTCCAAGTATCAGGAACTCCAAGCAAACAGCAATATATGCAATTTGCAAAGGATCAACTTTGCTCAACTGTTAACAAATTTCCTTGCAATTCAACATAAATTGATATATGTGCATCAATTCTATACTCATATAATTGTGTGATATTCAAAACAGTAACAACAACTTTCATTATTCCCATAACACTGGCCCTAACATTCATCATCTCTTTGTTTGAACCAGTTCCCCAGTGCCTCTTCTTAATTACTGGTCTTATCTCATTGTAGCACCTGATTCCATTTATGTTCTCCCATTCTTGTTTCTGAAAATATGTATAGGAAAGTTTGAGTGATTTTAAGTTCCACTAAAAAATAACTATGTTCCTTTGCTATAACAACTTACTTTTGGTGTGAAGGGGACATAATAGTGAAAAAGATCCGTATTTTCTTATATTGAATCAATCCAATTTGCCCATGTTCTCAATGCTACTATGTAAGAAACGGTTGCATTTAATTCTTCATAACCTTCTTCTCCGTTTTCAAATTTGCCCCATTTGCATTTTTTTGATCAATTTAAGAGTCGAGCGCTACATGGTCTGAAGGATTCACTTTAATCCATTTCTTCGAAAAGTTATGTTGTGGATATAAGTGAACAGATTTTCTTATGTATATATATAAAAAATAATTAAATTTTCATGCCGCAATGGAAACTTTTAGTTTAGTGGAGAAGGGTTACTCGAAAAATGCTTTAGGTTGCATGTTCAAATTCCAAATGTGGAAATCAATATTCTTTTGAATCCTCTTATTAAATTTTTTGGCTCCGCGGTTAAAATTGAACAACTTACAATGCCTTGGTTTTGAGTCTACTCATCCACCAAGCATAAGTATTGCAAGAAGGATATCTGCTCCTAACCAATGTTTGGCACGCTAAGCAGTTGAGTCCACTTTAATGATTCTCTAATTTGGATTATTTTTATTAGGAATATACGTAGTTGTTAGAAGCTTGAGCAAAAAACCTAGGACGCTTTTTAGTTCCAAAATATGAAAAGTTACAAATTAAGAGGGGTGAATTGATTATTTCTTGATCAAGCTAAACTTAGCAATTAAGTAATTTGATCTTATGAAAAGTTACTCCCTCCATTCACTTTTACTTGGCAGGTATATTAAAAATAGATTTTTATTTTTACTTGTCACTTTACGCATATCAAGAGAAGATAATTTTTTTTCTTGTTTTACCCTTAATTCATTAACCAATATTTCTTGAATAAATAACGGTCAATTGTAGCTTTCCAATGCTCAATATTGGAATTCACAGAGAACTCTTCATTATCTCACTTCATTAAACACAAAAATCCACTAAAGTCATCTTTTATTCTCCTGTTCTTTGGAGTTATTTTTTTTTCTTCAGAAGTTATTTGGGAATTTGGGTTCAATTATTAAGTATAAATTAATAGGGTTATTGTGGTAAAATTATCATGTCAATCATTGTTTCTTGAGAGGCGTGAAAAGTCAAAATGTGCAAGTAAAAGTGAACATAATAAGAGTGGTGAATTGATTATTTATCGATCAAGCTAAACATAGCCATTAAGTAAAGGCAGAATGGCCTAAATGACACCTATACTTGTGCCACTTTGTCATGCCGGTCGTCCTACTTAACTTTTTTTTTATCCAGACATTTTAACTTGTTCAAAATCTATATCTCACTTGCTTGACGTGGATGACACATCATATTCCACGCCATTTTTTTATATTTTATCTACTAAAAATAATTATTATATACCATTTCCTTAAATAAAAGAAAAATAAAATCAATACCTCCATCTCATGTTTCTTCCCTCAAATTCACAGATTTTTTCTTCCGTGTCCATCTCATATCCCTTCTCCATTCTCATCTCCCTTCTTTGTTTCACTAATCCGTCGATAAATAGTCATTTAAGTATTTTTCAATTAGGCAGATTAACCAGAAGGGGGATCGGGAGAAAGAAGAAGTTGGGTTGGGGGTTCCACGACTAGGAAATGTCAAAATTAAATGAAAATAGAAGAAAATTAGTATTTGATAGCAGAAATGACCACTTTTATAGCCTGTTTGGCCAAGCTTATTTTTGGGCCAAAAGTATTTTTTTGGCCAAAAACACTTTTGACCGAAAATTGAGTTGTTTGGCCAAGCTTTTGGAAGGAAAAAAAATGCTTTTGAGGAGAAGCAGAAGCAGAAAAAAGTAGCTTCTTTCCAAAAGCACTTTTCTGAAAAGCACTTTTGAGAAAAATACACTTAGAAGCAGTTTTCAAAAGCTTAGCCAAACACTAATTACTGTTGAAAAGTACTTTTCAAATTAAATAGTCAAAGACAAAGTGCTTCTCACCAAAAGCATTTTGAGAAAATCACTTCTCAAAATAAGCTGATTTTAGAAGCTTGGCCAAACAGGCTATTAGTAAGGGATTCAGTTTTTTTTTTTTGCTTTTTTGGAGGGGGAGGGG
>ML434375.1:0-22342 GCA_005239525.1 Nicotiana knightiana | reverse complement strand
TGTTGTGTGTATGGGGGGGGGGAGCAGTGGGTTTCGAAGAAGAAGAAGAAGCATACAGAGGGGGCGGGGCAGGGGGCGGGGCGGGCGGGGGTGGGAGAACGAAAATGGAGGAACAGAAAGAGACATATCTCTTTTGTTTTTTTTCTTTTTTTTTTTACTTATTTATTTTTCATTCTTATTTTAATAATTTTTTTTCTTATTTTAATTATTTTTGGTTCAAAATGTTCATATTCATGCTCATTATCTGTGTGAATTATACCCACTTTGTCCAGTTTAACCATTGTTTTACCATATGTACTTGATCAACGATCAGAAAGGTTTAAAATATAAATTTTAAATAAATTAAAGTGCCTGAATAAAAAAAGTGAAGTAAAAAAACTGACATTACAAAGTGACACAAGCCAGTTAGGCCATTCTGCCTTAACTAAAAGTTAAAACCGTTATTCCAAATTCGAGGGCGTGGTTTGATGGTCGATAAATGTGAAAATCATGATAGAGTCCAGAAAAGGTGAAATTCAAACACCACTGTTTTAAAAAAATAAAATTACTACTCTTCAAATAAAAAAAGGGAAAAAAACGAAGGCAAAAAAAAGAAGAAGCAGTAAATGTGAGTTATGTTACCGAGTTGTACCGAGTTCAATCGGAATAGAAACCCCACTGAAATCACTCCCCAAAAGCTCAAAGCTCAGCCAAACAATGGCGAATCGGCGATGCCTTCAAACCCTAAGCCGTCATTTAACATATCTTCTCTCTCCAAACCCATCAACTCTCCATTCCCTCACTTCCATTTCGCCTCAAACCCTAACCCCACAAATACTCAAATCCATCGACACACTCACTCACTCTCCCAAATGCCCCAACGTTATCACTAAAATTTCATCTTTCCACAGACATTTCCGTTCTAATCGACCGATCAATAGCGATGATGACGAGGAGGAAAGTGAGCAAGAAACTGATGATGATGATGATCATGATGTGGAGGGTTTAAAGTCGAGTCTTGAGCCCAGTAGAGAGTACACTTTAGAGGAGAAAGAACATGAGGCAGCTAAAATTGGGTATAAGGTTATCAGCTCACTTCAGAATTCCGACCTGGTCTTCAAACCATATGAACCCGTTTTCACCGTTGTTCAGGTTAATTACTGTTTCCTGTATACCTTTTAATCCTAAACTAGTTGGGGTCGACTATATGAATGTCTATGATATTTTTGATTAACTTAATATATTAGGAGTTTTTTAACACTATAGATTATATACGTTTAGTGATAAATTTGGTATCTTTAATTGTGACCTTTACAGAATTGAAGCTGTTGTCTTTTGTTATGTAGATTGGTTCTCACCAGTTTAAAGTGAGCAATGGTGATTCCATTTTTACTGAGAAACTGAAATTTTGCGAAGTTAATGACAAGGTAAGTTGGGTTCTTGCTTTCTGGAAGTTGTGTACAAAGTTGATGTCTTTTTCTTGTACATACCACTAATAGAAGGCACCTTGAGGACGTTGTAGCAGCGGGCGCTAACTTAGTAAAAGTATATGTCTTAAAAATTGTTCAACAATTCATATAGTTAAAATTAAATGCAGAATGTGCAGTGCAGATGCACCCGCTGCTCCCATACTACAATTGTCCCTAACTACTGAAATTACATCAGGAAAAAAAAAACCCTAAAGGCTGAGTTTAGGGTTGTGGCTGTCAAAGGTCTGGTTGGATTGTGACCATGTATCGTTGTTTTAAAGCTCTGTTGTTTGTTCAAGTAAGGAATGATGGTGTAAAGGGATACTTTAAGTGCTTACTTGAGATTTATGTGCCTCGTCCCTCTGGATGTGTTAAATGCTCAATTTCTGATATGAGACACAAAGGCAATGAGAATTCTGATATCCTCCATTCGAGCGACTGGAGCAAATGTCTCATCATAATCAATTCCTTCTTCCTGATTGTAGCCTTGAACTATAAGCCTTGCCTTGTTTCATGTTGTATTCCCAAACACATCAAGTTTATTCCTGAATACCCACCCGGTCCCTATGATGGTACAGTTTGTTGGTCTAGGAACCAGGTGCCATACTTTTTTTCTCTCAAATTGATACATCTCCTCCTGCATAACTGTGATCTAGTCTGCATCTTTCAGAGCTTCCTTGATATTTTTGGGTTTGGGAGAGAAAGGCTGAAAAGGCAAGTGAATTTCTGGCTTTTGATCTGGTTTGAACTCATGAATCAAGAGGAATGATTATGTTGTCAAGAGGATGTGTTTCTTGTGCTTCCAGTTTGGCCCTTGAATCTCATTGGTAGAGGAACTGGGTACGCCTGACTGAATTTCTTGGTTGCTTCTTCCTACAGCAAGTGGAGTACCTTGAACTGCATCAATTACTCTGTTTTTAGTTTCAGTTATTGTGATTGTGGAACCAGGTTCTTCTCCAATGGATGGAGAAGTGGTTATATTATCTTCACTGAACTCCTTGACATGGCTCATCATGTCAGCCTTCCCATTTTCCATGTCAATAACTTCACCTGGAACCAAATAAGGGTTCTCCATCTTGATCATCGTTCTTGTCCTTTTCACAAGGGAGATGAGACTGATCAAATATCACGTGAACACTCTCCTCAACACACTAGGTTCGTTTGTTATTGTATGCTTTACTTTGAGATGAGTAACCCAAGAATTCCCTTATCACTCTTGGCATCAAATTTTCAAAGCTAATCCTTCCCATTGTTGAGGACATAACATTTACAGCCAAATGTCCTCAAATGAGTCTGCCTTCCATTCAACAACTCATAAGGTATTTTGTTCAAAAGGGACCTGATCATGCACCTGTTCACCAAATAACAAGTAGTGTTGATAGCTTCTGCTAGAAATTCTTTGCAATCCCACTGTCAATCAACATTGTCCGTGCCATATCTTCAAGAGTCTTCTTCTTCCTTTCTACAACTCCATTTTGCTGTGGCGTTCTTGGAGCTGAGAAGTTGTGAGTGATGCCATTTTCAATCCGGAATTCATCGAATCTTGCATTATCAAACTCTGTCCCATGATCTGATCTAATGCAAGCCACTTTTGTTCCCATATTTACTTGAATCTCTTCACAAAGGCCGCAAATACTTGAAAGGTTTCATCCTTGGTTCTGAGAAATAGAGTCCAAAAGAACATGGAGTAATCATCCACTATCACAAAGATGTATCTTTTTCCTCCTCTGCTTGGCACCCTCATTGGTCCACATAGATCCATATGAAGAAGATCAAGTGACTTTGAGGTTCTAACTTCCTTTTTGGGCTTGAATGAGGATCTGACATGCTTTCCTCTTGCGCAGGCATCACACACTTTGTGGTCTTTGAAGCTTGACTTAGGAAAACCACGAAGCACGTCCTTCTGGACCAGTTTATTTAGTAGAGAGAAGATTGCATGCCCCAGCCTTTTGTGCCATAGTTCAACATCATCATCAACCTCTCTCAAACAGCTCAGATCACCACTTTGCAGCGACTCAAAATCAGCAACATAAATATTTTTGTATCTTTTAGCCACAAACACCACCTCACCAATCACAAGGTTTGTGACTGTGCAAATCTTAGACAAGAACTCCACCTTATTTACCTTGTCACATATTTGGGAGACACTCAAGAGACTGTACTTCAGGCCATTGACATAGTACACGTTCTCAATTGAGTGAGTGACTTCCCCGATCCTTCCAACTCCCAGAATGTATCCCTTTTTGACATTTCCAAAGGATACACTCCCTCCTTGCAGGGCTTTCAGTGAAAGAAAATCAATTGTATTTCCAGTCATGTGCTTTGAGCAGCCACTATCTATGTACCACTATTGGCTGCTCCCTTTCACTGCTCCATGCACAAGAAAGTCAAGGGTTAGATTTTGGAACCCAAACAAGTTTAGGTCCCTTGTAGTGAGGAAAGGGATGAATGAGTACTATTTTAGTACAATTAGGCAAAAAGTGTTTTCTATGTGAAGGACCAGGTCCTCTAGCAGTAGTTACTTTCTCAACAAAGATTTTGTTTTTCTGATGAGACTGAACCCTGGCATTGCTGTTTTCCTTGAGATGTCCATTGTCACCATAGTGGGTACACAACCAATTGTCGGGTACAGTAACATACTTGCTATGAGGGTTTTAGGGAGTCTTCTTCCTTTGAAACCCAATTCCCTGCCTGTTTCCCCCATTGTTAACATACATGGCAGTAATAGCATCAGAGGACCAGGTCCACTTAAGAGATTTTTCAAGATCACTCTTCACTCTTCCTAGTTCTTCCTGAAGTTGTTTGTTTCTCTCAACCTCAGCACACAGACTAATCTTCACTAGATTTAACTCATTTTTAAGCTTAATATGAACCTCACTCGCAACTTCCTTTCCCTTTTCAGATTTTCTGAGCCTACTCTCCATTTTAAGTTCCTCAATTGGCTCCTTCAAGTCTACTACCACCACTACTGAATCATCTCTCTGTTGCTCCATATTAGCAACTTTATCAATTAAGACTTATTTTTCTTTACTAATACACTTAATGGTTTTTTTTAAAATCAACCACAACAACCATTAGATCATCTCTTTCATGTTCTATGCTAGCAATTTTCTCAGTTAAGGCATCCTTTTCATTTTTCAGGTTCTCTATTGTTTCTTTCAAATCAACTACAACGACTACAAGGTCATATCTGGTTTGCTCAACTTCTCCTACTTTCATAGTTAAAGCATCTTTGTCATTTATAAGACTATGGTAAGAATCAATTAACATATTTGCTAATGACAGGAGTTTTTTAGGAGAGTAAGATTTCAGATTTCTCTGAACATCCAGAAAATTTACCTCATCATCGTCATCAGATTGGGCCATCAAAGCAAAGATTGAGTCATACTCAGTTACTTCACTTTCAACTGCCATAATTGAAATATCACCATGATCATTTTTATTCAGACTCGCTGGAGGAGTCTCCCCATGCAGCAAGAGCTTGCTTCACAACATTATCAACAACATTCTTTCTCTTGAAGCGTTTGTCAGGAACCTGGTTCCTCTTGTCTGCTTTGTCTGAGTTGTGCTTGAATTGATCTTGATTTAGGAGAGGACAATACTTGATGACGTGTCCTGGTTTGCCGCATTTATGACAAAGATCATAATTTTTTGGCTTGCTAAAACTGCCTATTTTTGGAATACCTCAATTTCTTCGAACCATTTTCTGAAATCTTCTTGTCAGGTAAACCATGTCATTGACTTCACCACTTGAGTCATCATTTTCTGTCTTAAGAACCAGGTTCTTTTCCCTTTTTGGTTCTCTTCTTTCACTGTCCTTCTTCTTCATTTCATAATTCTTTAGATTTCCAACAAGCTCGTCTTTGGTCAGTGTCTGCAAATCCTTCGCCTCAGTGATGGAGTTTACTTTACTTTCCCAAGAGCTGGGCAGAGCACTAAGGATTTTCCTTACGAGCTTGTTTCTAGGAATGATTTCACCAAGATAGTGCATCTCATTGATGATGGAAGTGAATCGAATGTGCATATCTTGGATGGATTCATCGTCTTTCATTCTGAAGAGCTCATATTCAGTGGTGAGCATGTCGATTTTAGATTGCTTCACCTGTGTGGTTCCCTCGTGAGCTGTGTAAAAAGCTTCCCAGATTTCTTTTGCTGATTGACAAGCTGATATACTGTTGTATTCATCAGGACCTATTCCACATACAAGAATTTTCTTTGCACAAAAATTCTTCTCTATGGCCTTTCGATCAGCATCATTGAACTCTTACCTTGTATTGGGAACTGCTACAGCTGGAGTCCAAGCTTCTTGGTAGGGACAAAGGGTCCGTCATAGATAACATCCCATAGCTCAGAGTCTTCAGTCATCAGGAAGTCGTGCATCCTAGTCTTCCACCACCCATAGTACTGACCATTGAACCTAGGTGGCCTGTAAGTAGACTAACCTTCTTCAAAGTTTGGTGGAGCAGCCATGAGGATCCTTTATAGGTGTTAGCCTGATAGAAAGAACCTTCTCTGATATATATGATAGAATTTGAGGGTCCACCAAACTATATAGAGACCAGGTTCTCTATTACTGAGCAACTTTTAAATTACAACCTATGTGACCTAGGAATTAACTACTTAATCCCTCACTAACTTGTAATACACCTATTACAAGCCACTTTTTAATACATCTATTACAAAGACTTCACCACATGACTAACTCTAGTCATGACACAAACAATGAAGTTTATGATTTACAAGAGTTTCCTAATCAATGCTTCTAGACAAGCTAAATAAGATTACAATGAAGAACTATTACAAAGTTACAACTCTACTAAGGACATACAAAGACTTGATATGGGAATTGGTTCGTAGCAGTGTTGTACTTTGTTCTTGATGCACTGGGGAATCGTTGTTCTTAAAAATCAATCACTTGGAGTGCTTGAGTAAATTCTCTAGTGTTCAAGTGATGTTTTGTTATTGGATTAGTGTTAATATAACATTGATAGTCCCTGATGTTAAAATGTCAAAGATTGGCTCTTCGATTGTACTACCTTTCGATCCGCTATTTTTGTGTGGCCAATCAAACGAGGGCGGCTTCGCGTCTTTCGTCCAACAATTCTAGGCTCGTATCCATGGCCTCAGATTCTATTCCTCTGGTGCATATCGAAATATGAGGCTATGCTCTCCGACCTCAACCAGGATAAGAGCTTCGGTTCCATAGACTAACTAGAACGGTGTTTCTCCTGTACTAGACTTTGACGTTGTGCGGTATGCGCGGTATGCCCAAAGAACCTCAGGAAATATCTCTCTCCAATTCCCTTTGGCGTCGGACGACCTCTTCTTAAGATTTTGAATAATGGTTTTGTTGGTCGATTCAGCCTGTCCGTTCCCACTGGGATGATAAGGTGTCGATAAAATTATTTTGATCATGTGATCCTCGAGAAATTTAGTCACTTTGTTGCCGATGAATTTCTTTTCATTATCACATATGATCTTGGCAGGCATCCCGAATCAACATATAATGTGGTCCCAAATGAAGTCTATGACTTCCTTTTCTCAGACTTTCTCGAAATCCTGTGCTTCAACCCACTTAGAAAAATAATAAGTCATAAATAAAAATAAACTGAGCTTTACTTGGGGCCGACGATGTCCATTCCCCATTTCATGAACGGCCATGGGGATAAGACCGAGTAGAGATGCTCTCCGGCTGGTGAATCATTGGCGCATACCTTTGGAATTTGTTGCACTTTCGGACGAAATCCTTTGAATCTTTCTCCATGTCAATCCAATAATACCCTGCTTTGATTACTTTGTAGAACAACGACTCGGCACCAAAATGATTTCCACAAGTACCCTCGTGAATTTCTTGTAGGACGTATTCGGTATCTCCTGGTCCCAAACATATCACCAATGGTCCATCGAACATCCTTCTAAATAGTGTTCCATCTTCAGACAAAGTGAATCGTGCTGCCTTCGTACGTAGAGCTCTCGATTACTTTGGATCTGATGGAAGTTTCCCATTCTTTAAGTATTCTATGTACTTGTTTCTCTAGTCCCAAGTCAGAGTTGTGGAGTTTATTTCTGCGTGGACTTCTTCAATCACTGATCTCATTAGTTGTACGACAGTCCCCGAGTTGAGTTCGTCGTCTTCGACCGATGACCCTAAGTTTGCAAGAGCGTAGACCTCGCTGTTCTGTTCTCGAGGTACATATTGTAAGGCTCATTCTTTAAATCGATGTAGAGTTACCTGTAGTTTATCCAAGTACCTCTACATTCGATCTTCTTGAACTTCGAAAGTCTTGTTAACTTGGTTTACCACGACGTTGGAATCACATTTGTCCTCGATGACCTCTGCTCCCAAGCTTTTAGCCAACTCGAGACCTGCACTCATGGCCTCATACTCGGCCTCATTGTTAGTTAATTTCGAAGTCCTGATAGATTTCCTAATAATGTTACCCGTGGATGGTTTTAGAACGATACCCAGCCTGTACCCCTTTGCGTTCGAAGCACCGTCCGTGAAGAAGGTCCACACCCTCGATGATGTACTCGATTTTATTAACAGTTCTCTTTCAACCTCGAGTACGAGGGCTGGCATGAAGTCGGCCTCGAAGTCTGCCAAAATTTGAGACTTGATAGTCGTTCAGGGTCGATACTCGATATCATACCCACTGATCTCAACGACCCATTTGTCCAATCGACCTGAATGTTTGGGTTTGTGAAAAATATTGCGAAGAGGATAGGTAGTTACAACACATATTGGATGACATTGAAAATACAGTTTTAATTTTCTAGAGGCGCTTATTAAATCAAGCGCTAATTTTCTAAGCGTGGATATTCGGTTTCGGCCTCACCTAAGGTCTGACTAACATAAAAAACATGGAATTGCGTACCTTGTTCTTCTCGGATTAGGACTCCACTTACCGCTATTTCTGAGACTGCCAAGCACAAGTGGAGTTGCTCGTCCGCTTTCGGGGTGTGAAGCAGTGGCGGGCTCGATAAATACCTTTTTAGTTCCTCCAAGGCTTGTTGGCATTCCAGAGTCCATGAAAAGCTACTATTCTTCTTAAGCAGCGAGAAGAATCGGTGACTCCTACCTGAGGACCTCAAAATGAATCGCCCTAGGGCGGCTATGCCCCTCGTTAGTCTTTGTACGACCTTGACATTATCTACGACTGTGATATCCTCGATAGCTTTGATTTTATCAGGGTTGATCTTGATCCCCTGATCAGATACCATGAAGCCAAGGAGCTTGCCTGAGCCGACCCTGAACACACACTTTTCTAGGTTGAGCTTCATATTGTACTTTCTCAGTATATCGAAAGTCTCATGCAAATGTTTCAAATGGTCCTCTGCTCGCAGGGACTTAACTAACATGTCATCAATATAAACTTCCATTGATTTTCCTATTTGTTCTTCAAACATTCTTTTACTGGGCGTTGATAAGTTGCATCAATACCTTTTAGTCCGAACGACATTACATTTTAACAGTAGGTGCCATATTTAGTGATAAACGAAGTCTTTTCCTGATCCTTCGGGTTCATCTGTATTTGGTTGTACCTGGATTAAGCATCGAGAAAACTGAGAATCTCGTGGCTGGGCGTGGCATTGATCATACGATCGATATTCGGCAAAGGAAAAGAATCCTTAGGGCATGCTTTGTTCAAGTCTTTATAATCTACACACATTCTAAGTTTATTTCCCTTCTTAGGGACTACCACTACGTTCGCTAACCATTCGGGATATTTTACTTCCTGAATGGACCCTATTTTTTAAAGTTTGGTTACCTCGTCATTGATGAATGCATGCTTAACCTCGGACTGGGGCCTTCTTTTTTGCTTTACTGGACGGAACTTCGGGTCTAGGCTTAATCGATGGGTAGTGATGTCTGGTGAGATCCCTGTCATATTGAGATGGGACCAAGCAAAACAATCCATGTTATCAAAAAGGAATTGAATAAGTTTTTTCCTGAGCTTGGGAGTTAACACCGTGCCCATACCTTTCGTTCGGGCAAATACTCGATCAATATGACTTGTTCCAGCTCTTCGACCGTTGAGTTTGTGGCATCAGAGTCATCGAGAATTATGAAAGAACGGGGTATCCAATAGTCATCATCCTCGTCTGTCCCCTGCTCTTCCAATTGGGTCGAGGATGGTATTGTCGCGCCCTATTTTTCCCTCTCCTTTGGGATCAGTCAGGGTTTTTGACATTATTGGGACAACTCGTTTCCTTTTGGGAAAAGGGGTATGTAAGGAATTGAAGAGTCGCCACCTAACGAATTAAGGTGCGTTAGGGAACCTACTAAGGGTCATTATAACACAGATTTGAATAACCAGAGATTGGGTAAGGGCTTGAAATTACTTCAAGGGCAAGGTGTTAGGCACCCCTCAAAGTCCACAACTGTGGTTCCCGGCCAAACAAGCTTTGTGAATTTTAAAAAGTAGCAAATAAGCTTAAACAAATAAAGGTTTTCAAAAGATTCGCAGTCTAAGCACACATGTGAAGTAAAGTTTTAGAAGATTTAAAGTCTAAGCACATATATAAGGTTTTGAAAGATTTACAGTCTAAGCACACATGTGTAAGGGATAGGGGAGTCATAGGTTGTTTATCCTATAGGATCATATCAATGCAATGCCCGGTAATCACTCCTCAGAAAGGGGATACACGTGGCATTAGCACACCGTTCAACATATCCATATCTACTCTTTACCACCCCTTAGCGGTTATTTAAGCGAGTGGTGTTTAACGACCTCTATGAGTGCTGTTACCCGTCCCTTCTTAATGGTCCTGGAGGAAATTAGGACCTCTACCTATAGGTAGTTCTAGACAGACCCCTAAAGTTTAAAAGAAGAAAATACTAGGCGACAGGCAAGAACAAATAAGACTTTAGCAAATAAAGGCAGGAAAGAACAATTAAGAGGCTCAGATTTACCTCCACAGATAATGTACGTAAATAGCACGACTCAAACACAAACAAGAGGCATTTTTATTAAACAGGATCCTAAAGCATAATGTCTAAGTGAATATCAAAACACAGAAGATATGCAGTTTTATTTTATAAACCCAGAAGCAGGGGCCCTAATAAGTTTGCCTACTGATTTAAGCCTGTTAACCATTAAGCCGTAAACACAAAGAAGCAGTTTTCCAGTTTTATAAAGGTTGATTACCTAAGGCTTGCCTAGGCGTGGGGGTAATGCACAATAGTTACCAGAATTGTTAAAAGACTGTTTAGAAGTTGTTATACCTAAAGCATGATGTTCTAAGTGTTACAAAATACAGGGATTGTTACCAGTTTATTAAAAACAGGATAATCAAATGGACTATCTTGTGTCCTTTTTTCATGCATCAGTAGTTTAACTAGGCGTGGCTTAGCAAATATGCTTCAGCCACGTAATCCCAAGGTACGACATTGGTGTTGAAAAGCGGCGAGATTGAAACTGTCACTGTAATTGGTGAGGCTATCTTCACTTCAAATGGGACGGGTGTCGTGGCAGGTGGGATCACCTCAACTTCAAACGGCACAGGTGCATCCACAGGTGGTGCCACTTCAACCTTGAATGGGAATGACGCAGCTATCTCAACATCTCCTGACCGCTGAATCTGGACTACGATGGGATTAAGTGTGATGCTGGCTTCTTTGGGTCATCACCTTTTTTGATCAATCTGATCGACCCCTCTGGGTCCCATTCTTCCTCTGTCTCTATCATGTTGATGCCTCCACCCCTATGGTCTGGGAGCGGATTATTGCGGACACTGGGAGTAGCTTCCTTTTCTTGGATGACCTTATTATCAATCAGAGACTGGATTTTATCCTTAAGTGAAAGGCATTCATCAATTGTATGCCCCTTCATGCCGGAATAGTATGCACAGGTTTTATTTGGGTTGACCCATTGGGATGGATTTTCAGGGGTTACAGTAGGGATAGGAGTAACATTTGGGTTGACCCATTGGGATGGATTTTCAGGGGTTACAGTAGGGATAGGAGTAACATAACTAGTAACTTTTAATCTTTTGTACAGCTGGTCAATAGGTTCAGCAATGGCAGTATATTGCTTGGGCGGCCTGCGGTCAAAATTGGGTCGAGGTCTTGGAAAGTTTTGGCGAGCAGGGGGTGACTGGAAGTGAGAGGGTTGAGAGTTGTATGTATGATAAACAGTGGCTGGTTGGGAATATCTGGGAGACGTGGGTTGATAAGAAGGTGCGAGTGACGGTTGATAAGCAGGTGGAGGTGCTAGTTGATGTGTAGGTGGGGGTGCTTGGTATGTGAGTGGGGAAGTTTGGTATACCAACGGGGATTTGGGTCCCTGTGCAACCATTATCGTCCCTGTATCTTTCTTCTTGGATATACCACCAGACTGCAAGGCTTTGTTGGTGGCTTGTAGTGCCTCGAAATTAGTAACCATTCCGCTCTTAATCCCTTCTTCAATTCTCTCACCTAGCTTGATGATGTCAGAGAATTTGTGGTTTTCATCTAGGGCAGGCCTGACCTTGGCTGCTTCAGATCTCCAGCGAATGGCATACTCGCGAAAACTTTCGGTGGGTTTCTTCTTGAGGTTCTGGATATAAAATACGTCTGGAGCATTCTCCGTGTTGAACCTGAACCGATCCATAAAATCTGAGGCCATGCCTACCTAGTTGGACCACTTCTTAGGGTCTTGGCTGATGTACCAAGACAAAGCATCTCCGGTGAGGCTTCTCATGAACAATTTCATGCGAATCTTCTCGTCTCTTCCTACTCCAACCAATTTATCACAATAGGTTCTCAGATGGACCCTGGGATCACCTGCACCGTCAAACATCTTGAACTTAGGAGGTTTGTAACCCTTTGGTAGTTCAACATCAGGCTGTATGCAGAGATCTTCATAGTTCAATCCCTCAACTCTTTTACTTCCTTCCACGCCCTAGACTCAGCTAGTCAGTTTCTTGATTTCTTCGGCCAAGTTCTTAATGATCATATTCTTCTCACTGGATTCAGGTGTGTAAGAAATAGGTTGGGTGGAGTGAGGTAGAGTCTCCACGTATATGGGGTTGTTATGATGGCCTGGCGCCTGAGCATAGAGGTGGTCATCTGTGGAGCTTTGTGGTTCAGGGATGATCAGCGGGGTGTTTCTCGGAGCGTGGCAAGTGTTGCATTGTGGTGGAATAGTTTGATTTTTCGATGGAGTTGTACGGTAGTGAGTTGTGGGAGGGTTCTATTTGTTTGAGTATTCTGAGGAGGTATGGGGTTTTGGTTGTTCGGATGATTGACATCTGGAACACTAAGTGATAAGGACAGGATCTCCAAGTTTCGCACATGTTCAAGCTCCCCTTAGAGTTTCAACAGCCTTTGCTCGAGTTGTGACATAGCATCATTCTGAACCTGAGTACCTTGATCGTCAGGATCTTCTGTTCGTTCAGCTGTCATTGTGTTTTCCTTTCTAACATTTCTCAAATCTTCCATTTTGCCGTTGCCTTTGCCTTTAAGTGGACTAGGAGGAGGAATAAAAGAAAGAAAACAAAAGCAAAAACAAAAGGTAGCCAAGTCAGTGAGGATCATGAGAAAATATTGCAGTATTTAAACACACATTGCAGGGATATAAAACCATGCCCTAATTTGGGGAGCCTCGTTCTTCCCGAGGTTGGCCTAGCGACAAGTTGATTTGGAGAACTTAGATGCCAATAATTGCCTCATTTCATTCATGTAAAAGTAGATAAATCAAAAACGACACTGAATAAGATGAATCACTAACGACACTTGGCCTTATTACATTTGAAAAAGCAGGTGAATGTAATCTACTTGGTCCCAGAAGGACCGTCTCTAGGCTTGATTTTCTTTTCCCTGTTGATCAGGTTCTCCGGGTCGTGCATGCCCAACAACAGGTATACTCTTGCTAGATGCCCTCCTTCGCTTCCCTCAGCATTCTGGCAATCGGCGACTCCTTTCCTTGTCTTCACCTCTAGTTCCATCAGACCCTGCTCCAAATATTCCAACCACTCATTGGATTTGATAGTCCTTTCCTTCCACTCATTGATCAGTTCCATATCAGTCTTGTATTGCTCCAGATGCTCGGCCTTAGACTCACGAACCCTTTTGCGCAGTTTATTGTATTTTACTTGGTGATACGCTCAAATTACACCTTAAAATAGTGTAAATCGATCGATGTCAAATATATTAATCCAACAAGGTTGGGGTCGAATCCCACAGGGAATAGGCGTGAAAGGTTTACTTTGGTAGTGTGAATCTTAACTCAAATCGTATCTCTATTCCGTTAATTGTGACAAGAATAAGGGAATAGATTGTATGGTAATTTGATCGAAATAGTGACAAGTATGATTAATTAACGTTGTACTTAATGTGATTAACTAAACCAAGGTTGTGTCCCCATCAATAAAATGTAATGCTAATAGGTATTATTATGATATATTTCTAATGGAAGGCCCTTTAGATATGCAAATGATTTCGAAATGACTACCCAATATTTTCCAATAGTTGGGTAGTATTTCTTCTTTATGATTTTTCCAAATATAAAAGAGTTATAATGAAGAGCAATCACTTTATGCCAAATAAAACCCACTTATTCGTAAGCGATTCTATTAAACAAGGTTTAAAGCCTTGAGTCTTTGATATTTACTCCTACCAATCTTAAGTCACTTTTCCAAGTAAAGAAAGGATTTAATGGCACTTGTTAATGTTTGCAACCACCAACAATCAATTAAGAATGAGAAGTAAATAAATATCAACCAACCATTATATATATATTCAATGTTAAATACCCAATAACATAACACTCATTTAGGGTCCACAACCTTAGTATTTAAAGTTAGCTACTCATGCTTAAAGACAAAAAGATGAGAGTAATAAATGTCATAAAGCTTACAAAATACAATAATCTTCACTTCTAAAGCTTCCAAAAGAGAAGAATATTCAATGAGTGTATTGTAGCCCAAAAACCAGACAAGAATGACCCACAAAACCCCAATAAATCTATTTATAGTGGGCTAAAACTCGGAGTGAAAAACGGACCAAATGTCCCTTCCAGATCAACTGTGCGACCGCATTCCTGTAGCATAACAGGAATGCGGTTCGCATTCTTCATGGAGCCGTCGCAGATACAAACCCTAGTTTCTAGGTGCGTCGCCGCATTCATGATGTGCGGTCCGCATTGTTGATATGCGACCGCACAATTGCATCGCATTTCTAAGCTCAGCTTTTTGCGTTGGAGGTTTGCTGTCCATTATGCGGCTCGCAAACCAGTTATGTGATTGCATAGTAGGTCGCATTTTTGCATTATGCGGTCCACCTGTGCATTATGCGGTCCGCATAGAAGATATGCGGTCCCCCCTTGTTGATTATGCGATCGCATCTTGTATGTTTCTTATCCTTTTAAGCTTTTTTTGATCTCTTTTACTGTACTTGAGTTTCAACCCTCATGCACTGCAAAACATCAAAATTCCAATAGATGGAGTTGTTTTATAAAAAAAAGGAAAGGATTGTAATGAGGTGTCCAACAAAAAGGTTAAAGGCTCAAATGGGGTAACTAGTGATAACATGAATACATTGGGTAGCTTGAAAGGCTCACTGGGTTTTCCATATCACAAATAATGCCTAAGGTCATTTCTCCAATTAAATGTACTTATCATGAGCGTCGAAAAACCAACCCGGCAAGTTCTAGACGACAGAAATAACACAAGAATTATTTATACAAAAGCTAACACACACGGCACGCGACTGTTTGGCTCAACATAGTTTTAGCTCTCGAGTCAACACTTGGCAACTCGAAGCTTTCATCATATTTACATGTATAATTCTAAGTAAGCATAGAGTCAAAAATCGAACCTCAAGTTCACAAAGTTGATTGCCTTTACAACACAAGATACCTTTTGTTTGTTTTTTTTATATATATCACGGAAGGGTATAGGTTATTTAAAAACACACATGCTTGAGACTAGACACCTACACCAAACTGGTCAATACGTTTCATCCTACTGCCATGGTTCTACTATTACACCCTTGGAAAAGAACCTGGCGAAGAAAAACCAAGGGGAATTCATTGTTAACTACTACTGATAAACATACATACAACTAACTACTTGTTTTTTTTTTAACATATGTACGAGGAGAACACAAGTTAACGATAAAAAACACAAGTATATACAAAAAGCTTACCGACAACTTTGAAGATCACATATAACACAAATAAAACAAGTACAATAGTTTAAGTTTCACACAAGTTGCCACAAAAGATGCTCATACAAGGCTACCCTTCCACCCCCAACCAAAGACCATGCATTGTCCTCAATGCATAAGAAATGTAAAACAGAGTTAGGGGCTCCCCGGGGGCGCACTAAGCGCTATGGGAGTCAGTAGCCTGCTGGGTGCCAGAGGGGTCAATGACCTCTAGTGGAACTAGGGCTACTGAAGTCTCAGCTGAAGGTAAGACGGCCACTGGTGGTGGAAAAGCTGCTGAAGACTCAGCTGGAAAGGTGACGGCTGCTATAGGTGGAGTATCCTCATGTTCTGCAACTGAAGGTGGAGTCCGAGAGCTACTGGCCTCGCCTGCTAACCGCGGAATGTCTGATGATGTGGCCCGAGTAGCGGTGCCAACTAGTGACTGTTGTATTGCCAACTGTACCTGAGCTTCCTCTTCTTCCTCTGCAGCTGTGGTGACGGCAACCTGCTTTCCCTTCTCCTGATGGCCTTCATCATCAGCAGAAAGGTCCTCTTCATCAGTTTCCTCCTCAGATTATTCCTCACCCTCGGACTCTATTGAATGTCCGGACTCCTCCCCGGAAGGTATGTCAACTGGCTCAGAGAAAAGTGGGGGCTGGGAGGGTCCAACAGTCTGGTTTTCCTGGGCTGTCATTAGTGTGGAGAAATCAAGACCTAGCCCAATGTCTGATGTGCCCGCTCCCTGCTCTCCTTCTTTGGGAAGGAAGGAAGAGAAATCAAACTCCAGATTCTGCAGCTTGTGGAGCTCAGTCTTCAGTGTAGTCACATCAGCACGGAGCGTTGGCAGGTCTCCAACCTCACCACGCTCAATCTTCTCAATCCTGGCCTCAAGCCCTTTCAGGCGACCCGCATAAGATATGTGCTGTTGTTGTAGGTCCATCACTGATGACTGAATGGGGGTCAGATCCTGCCTGATTAGTGTAGGGAGGTCATTCAGAAGCTTGTTTACCTTAGCATTGGTGTGCTGAGCTAGGAGACCAAGCCTCAAAAAGACTAGCAATGAAGCAGGTGGCTGGGCAATGACCTGAGGGGTAGGCTGTGGGGCAGCAGTGGATACCTCTATGATCGGAGGTACAATAGGAGTCTGGGAGTCGGAGATGTCTGTCTCGGTGGGAATCTGAATCTAAATCTCCGGAGGAACATCAGCTACCTTTGGCACCGCATCACTAATGCGTGTGATGTCGATATCCTTCTACACTTTTCCAATCTTGTCAGAATGTGGCATTGTAGAAACATCTGCAGCTTTACAGCGGGCTATGATCAAGCAAGGGAAAGGAAATGATGTGGCTTTTTGCCACGCCCAGACCCCTATCTCTTTGGAAATGATGTCACCCATATCTATCGTGATCCCGGTTATAATGCCAGCAATGAGAATAGCTTTCTCAATGCTTATGTCTATTTCATTCGGGTGGGATCAAGCGGGAAGTGACAAAACTGAGCCAGAATCGACCCTCTCGTGTAAGATCCTCCTTGTATATTTTGTGTGGAGGGTCAATCCAGGTTGGGGTACCTTTAGCAATCACTGATGCAACCCAAGCTTGCTCACCATCTCTATTGGAAAATTTGTCCTCATACTCCGCTGTACTAGGGCACTGGGTTGAGAAATAATGATTATGAATTGTCGCCCCATCACAGTATACCTCCTTCCCTCGAACTAGAATAGTGTCGCAGAATATTTTGTTGCGCTTGTGGTGGGCTGTTTTGGAAGCGCCATAGGATGTATAGAACTCCCGCACCACTGTTTCATTAAATTCGTTAGGCAGTAAAGTGAAACACTCCCACTTTCTAGCTTTGATGTTCGCTAAAATGTGAGGGTATTGTTCCTGAAGGCCGTTCAGACTTAATTGTTTCTCAGCCAGGATTTTCTGTTTTGAGATCCCCTCTCTATACGAAGTCCTAGAAAAAGGGAGCAGGAACCTAAGCTGGAAATCATCGCCTTGTTTCCGCCTTGCCTCACCTGTAGATTAGCAACTGGCAAAGTCTCCGCTTCATCAAACTGGGAGTGACTTTCATCAATAGATTGGGGTGGTGCTTGTCGTGAACATTTTGCTGGTGGTGCTTGACGGCTGGAGGAAGCCCTTTTATTGGCTGAAGATGAATGTTTTTGGCGAGGCATATCTGCAAAGAACGACGTGTGAGTGATGTAGCAGACATAAGGAAAAATTTAACTGATAAAATCTACTATGCGATAGGTTATGCGATCACATAACCACTATGCGGATCGCAAACCTGTTGCAAAGTAACAATGTGCTGAGAATGGTTGATTATGCGATCGCATATCCATTATGCGGTTCACATAGTCATCACAGAATCAAATGCAAGAAAGGTTCGTCACATTATGCGATCGCATAGTCTAACGCAAAGGTGGATTTGCGATCGCAGAACTACCGCAAACACTAAGCTACATCAGGCGTCCAACTATTGAGGTATGCGATGACTCTGCGGTCCGCATATCAACTATGCGATCGCAGAGTTGCCACATTGTACCATCTTCCTCAGGGTGCCTAGGGTTTGGAATGCGACACAAATACGGACCGCACAACGAGTATTCGGACCGCAAAACTCGTCATTCTCAGAGCTTCGCTCACCCTAACAATGGCTACCCTAATTTCATGACCCACAAGCAATATTTTAACATGATTCTTAGGATGTTTCCCCCCCATTGCAAGCAAATACCCACTGGGATGAACGGGCGTACACTAACATCAATCAAAAGGAAGGAAAAAAAAGAAAGAAATCACACTGAAATTTAACTAAACTAAAAGAAGTTATGAGAAATCGAGATTAGAAGAGGTTGACGTACCAGAGGATGAAGAAGATGAACAACAATTTTTTGACAGGTGAATCCCCCAGATCTTTGCTAGGCTCGTCGTTGTTCGTCTTTCTCTCTTGTTTTTTCTCTTTTTTTGTTTTTTGTTTTTTGTTTTGTTTTTTTTAGGTGCAGAGTGCTGTGAGTGTGGCCTTTTATGGTGAGATATACGAAGAGAGTAGGACTTACCTGGGCGTATTGCGATGGGAAAGTGTCCGCATAACCTAGTATGCGACCGCATACTAGTTATGCGGTATGGTATTGCTAAGATTACCCAAGGTTCACAATGTGATGCACTATTTGATCGCATAAGTGAAATGCGGTTCGCATAGTGCACCTTGGCACCGCATTCCAGCCATCCAAAAGTTCCAAACTAACTGTCCAGGTTTGCGATGACAATGCGATCCGCATAGTGAAAATGTGATCGCATTTGTGTCGCAAACTGGACATTCTTTCTTAGCTTCTCGTTCACTTGAAATTTTACCCTATTTTGTGCACTTTTGAACCACCTGCACTCTAACACACACTCTAAATTTCTCAATTAAATAAAATTAACAAAAGTTGAAATTTACAAGACAAAAAGGGTGTTACCACACATAGGTTGCCTCCCATGAAGCGCTTGATTTAACGTCGCGGCACGACGAAGTTAACATTCTTTTGGATTCATTCATTGGTCGGGCATGGACCGTCTTTAAGATCCAATTGATCCACCACATGTCTTTCTCCATCAGTGCCCAAATAATGCTTGATGCGCTGGCCATTTACTTTGAAAGTGCGGAGCCCATTCTCAGATGCTAATTCCACGACATCAAATAGGGACACATCTACCACTTTGAATGGACCGGACCATTTTGATTTGAGCTTTCCCGGAAACAATTTGAGTCTTGAGTTGAAGAGAAACACCAAGTCACCGGACGGGAACTCCCTTTTCAAAATCTTTTTGTCGTGGACAAATTTCATTCTTTCCTTATACATAGTTGCACTTTCATAAGCGTGGAAACGGAATTCCTCCATTTCGTTGAGTTGGGTTATCCTCAGTTTGCAGCTTCAGTCCAGTCCAAATTCAACTTCTTCAGAGCCCACATGGCTTTATGCTCTAGTTCCACAGGTAGATGGAAAGCTTTACCGAAGACTAACCGGTAGGGAGAAGTACCAATGGGAGTTTTGTATGCAGTGTGGTATGCCCACAATGCATCGTCCAGCTTCCTTGACCAGTCGGTCCTATTTGCATTGACTGTCTTTGCTAGAATGTTCTTGATCTCCCAGTTGGAAACTTCTACCTGGTCGCTTGATTGGGGATGATAAGGTGTGGCCACCTTATGCTTGACACCGTATTTCTCTAATAGCCCAGTGAAAACCTTGTTGCAGAAATGAGACCCACCATCACTAAGAATGGCTCTAGGAGTGCCAAACCGCGTGAAGGTGTTTTTCTTTAAGAACACAGTCACACTCCTTGCCTCATTGTTTGGCAAGGCAATAGCTTCAACCCATTTGGACACGTAGTCCACAGCCACCAGAATATACTTCATACCACAGGAGCTCACAAAGGGGCCCATAAAGTCAATGCCCCACACATTAAATATTTCCACCTCCAAAACAAAGTGCATAGGCATTTTGTGCCTCTTGGAGATAGATCCTTGCCTCTGACATTGGTCACAAGATTTGACCATTTGGTTGGCATCATGATAGATGGACGGCCAATAATAACCACATTTAAGCACTTTTACCGCCGTCCGATTGCCTCCGTGATGTCCACCAACCGGTGAGTCATGGCATGCCTTTAGTATTTGCATCATTTCTTCCTCTGGAACACACCTTATAATAATGTTGTCCGCACAGATACGAAACAAGAATGGCTCCTCCCAATAATATTGCCGACACTCTCTTAAGAACTTCTTATTTTGGTATGCTTCCAAATCATCCGGGATTAGGTCACTAACCAAATAGTTGGCAATGTCGGCGTACCAAGGAGTGGATGAAGAAGATAATTCCAAGATGTGCTCATCAGGGAAGGCATCATTGATATCAAGATCATCCTTTAGTCGTTCGTCTTCTTCAAGTCTAGGGAGATGATCCGCCACTTGGTTCTCGTTACCCTTTTGGTCCTTGACTTCAAAGTCAAATTATTGTAATAAGAGGACCCACCGGATTAGTCTTGGTTTGGAATATTTCTTTTCCATGAGGTAGCGAAGAGTCACATGGTCGGTGTAGACCACCACCTTGGATCCCAACAAATAAGCTCGGAATTTTTCGAAAGCATACACAATAGCAAGAAGCTCTTGCTCTGTCACCGTAGAGTTCATTTGTGCACCATTGAGTGTCTTGCTTGCATAATAAATCATATGAATAACCTTGCTATGACATTGACCCAAGACTGCTCCAATTGCTATACCACTAGCGTCACACATGAGCTCGAATGGAAGAGACCAATCCGGTGTGACAATAATGGGTGTCGTGGTGAGCTTCACTTTGAGCTTTTCAAATGCCTTGAGGCACTTGTCATCAAACACAAACTTGGCATCTTTCTCAAGGAGATTGCACATCGGATTTGCAATTTTAGAGAAGTCCTTGATAAAACGCCGATAGAATCCGGTGTGCCCTAGAAAGCTTCGAATACCCTTTACCGATGTTGGTGTAGAAAGTTTTGAGATGATTTCAATCTTTGCCCTGTCAACTTCAATGCCATGTTTTGATATCTTGTGCCCCAAGACAATGCCTTCGTCCACCATAAAGTGGCATTTTTCCCAATTAAGCACGAGTTTGGAGTCTCCTTCACTTTTTCCTTAACCTCTCCATGCTTTGCTTCTTGGATTTTTACCTCTTGGGAGGCCTTCTCAATTTCAATAACAACCGGCAACTCAACTTGTGCTTCCACTTCTTGATCAAGATTTTCTACATCAACCACTTGTTCGCTTTCATCTTGAAGCACCTTACCGCTTCTAGTGGTGATGGCCATGCAATGAGAAGATGGTCCGCTTGCACCACCTTTTGGGTTGACAATAGTGTCACTCGGAAGAATACCCTTTAGCTTGGGATTTTGTTCTCGTGACAAATCTCTCATTTGCATCTCGAGCTTTTGAATGGAGGCGGTGTGTGATCCCACTACCTCGGACATGTTCTTCATTGTTGCATCACTTCGCTCTTGATTTTGCAAGATTCTCTCTAGCATCCCGTCCATTTTGGACTCATTCGACGACCCCTCCTTGTATTGTGAGGAGTTGGAATATTGCCCTCTTGGTGGAACATAAGGGTTGGAACTTCTATTGTCATAATTGTTGTTGTTGTTCCAAGATCCTTGACCACCTTGATCATTTCGCCAATTTTGTTGGTCTTGCCCTTGCAGGTTTGGCCTCCAATTGTTTTGTTGGCGGAAACCACCTAGAGAATTTTGGAAATAATTGGCTTCTTCAAAATCTTGACTTCCCATCGATTGCATGTCTTCCACCATATTTACCTTTTTTATTTGACTCTCAGTGAACATCTTTGTCAACACATCAATGTTGGTAGCAAGATCGGAAATCAATTGGTCTCTCTCTTGATTGTCTTTAATCATGTTGGTAAGAGAGGGAGTACCATAGGAAATTCCACCGCTAGCATCCTCCGAGTGCCATGCTTGATTATGCATTGCCATTTTATCTAGAATTTGAGTAATCCGTGCGAATGACTTGTCCATGAATGACCCATCTGCGGCATTTTTAGCAATGGACTGGGATAGTGAGTCCAAACCCATATAGAATTTCTCCATCAAAATATGGTGTGGGAACCCATGATTTTGTGATCTCACTAGGTATAGCTTGAACCGGTCCCATGCCTCGTGTAAGTGCTTGATGGGATACTAAATTGCATAGTCTAGCATGTGATATACCTTACATTTGAGGTGCTTTAATGATAAAA
>ML434369.1:27542-77078 GCA_005239525.1 Nicotiana knightiana | reverse complement strand
CCTTACATTTTATGTGCGTTAATGATAAAAATACACGTCGTATGTGCATAATGGAGTCTATTTCATGTGTAGGTGAATTGGAGATGGAAGCCGAGCTAAATGGATGCATAAACGTCAAAAATACGCTCAAGAGTCAAAAAGGAGTGAACCAGGCTATAGCCGGGCATTTGGGTTGTAAAGCCTGGTCATACCAGGCTCTAGCCGGGAGTTTGGGCTATAATGCCTGGTGTCACCAGGCGTTTGGGGGGCGTTTGGCCCATAACGCCAGCCCTGGCCAGGCGTTTGGCCCATAACGCCAGCCCTGGCCAGCGTTTGGCCCATAACGCCAGCCCTGGCCAGGCGTTTGGTCTGTAACGCCTGGTCCCTGATCCGGCCTAGTTCGAGTTTTGAAGGTTTTAAGTGTTTCCCGGTTTGACTAGAAGTATCCTACACGTTTAGGGTTTGTCCCAAAACATATAAATAGACCCAAAAACATAACTTTGAAAGGAGGATGCCACTTTGGAGAGGAAATACACACGGGATCATTAAGAAGCAAATATCAGTTTTCTANGTCTGGCCATCAATTAGGTTCTATATACTATCTATGTTATGCTTGGGAAAGCCGTATATAGATTAGAGAAGAATTGAAGAGAGCGCGATCTTAAACCTTCAGGGGAGCGGATTTGTGGTTAGGATAGGAATATACCTAGTCACCGTGCTTAATTAAATCGTAATCTTAGTGTGTTCTAATAGATTAATTTCATGGGAATATAGGCGTTAATCTATTGAGAATAGGCGAATAGTGATTCGGGAGAAGGCTATGAGAGAAATTATCGATTAATTAGCAACCGTGAGTGAATTATATAAAGGGGAGAGTTAATTAGAATACAATACGAGTGGTGAATTGATCACAACCCTGGAATATTTGTCTCTACTGAATACAAAACAATACTTCGTACGTGATAATTAGTTATTCCATAGATTCGTCGTATAAATTAGTTACGTTCATGGATTTTATTTTGTATTGATTAAATAACAACTAGAGTGATTTAGTAAGTAATTTACGCAAGTCTTGTGGGTTCGACATTCGATTTAATATTATTACTTTCTACGACCACGTATACTTGCGTGTGCGTTTGGGACCAACAACCATCGATGGAGTCAATTTTTCTAACAAGTGTAATGGACGCAACGTCAAGTCGCCCAAGAAATCAAGACCACAAACTGACCACCATTTTAAAACTAACAATTTTTTTTTGTTCAGAACAGGAACAAAACAATTTTAGGAAACAATTCGTGAAAAGACGAACACCACCAAGTGAAGTTCTCAAATCCTTAAATTTCTTCTAATATACATGTAATCATGTTATTCTTAGCTTCATTATAGGGAATCAATACCGTATCTTCAACATAGGGTACCACATCCCCTGGTCGTATTTTTCTTATTGCCAACTGTCATGACCCAATTTCGAAGTCGTGATGGCTCCTGTCGTGGAACCAGGAAAGCCGCCCTTTTTAACTAAGCTAAATTCAGTTTCCAGTAAAAATACAATTTTAAACGAATTTATTGATAATACTAAGAATCTGAAGTTTAAAAACAATATTTGAAAAACTAAATTTAAACCTCCAATCCCAGATTCGGTGTCACTCAGTCATGAGCTACTATAACATAAAGAAAAAGAAAAGGAGAAATGGACAACATTGTCTCAAAATAAAGAACAACAGGTAGAATAAGAAAGAGAAGACGAGGTCGCGATCGCCATCTGCTACCTCGACAACTCCAATGAAAACTCTGTCTGCTGCTCAATATCCACTGCTGGGTCCCGGTGTACCTGAATCTGCACACGAGGTGCAGGGAGTAACATAAGTACACCAAATCAGAAGTAACGAACCCAAACTATGGGCTGAGAGGTANATATGCACATAGTGCTCACAACTCTCCCACAGAAGTCCACTCAGTACTATATATGGCTCTCAGGCCCAGGGAAGTTCCATCCCAGAATACGTATAAACACCGGTGACCGTAGTCACTCCGTACTGAGGAAAAAGGCCAATCCAGCCCCCACGGAGAAAGTCCATCTCCGGAATACAACACTTGGACAAGATCCATGTCCAGGGATGATCCATCTCTCACATAACATCTACTTCAAAAACGATCCATGCCCAGGGAAGATCCATTCCTCACATCAATGCGCTCACTGGGGGTGTAAAGACTCTGGAGGGGCCCTAGTGGCTCAAGCTCCATATCAAGCTAACGAAGGCATGATTTAAATATCGTTGCAGTGTACATTCCATTCTCATAACTGTCTCAATAACAGGCTCTCGGCCTCACTCAGTCATTACTCTTCAGTCTCACTCACATGGATCACAGATGCCTCCATCAGCCCGAAACAATGATAAGTATGCACATAATTAACAATATTGAGACTGAGATATGAAGTGATATGCTATAACATGACTGAGTATATGACATCAAATAATCACAAAATGAGACAGTAATATATGACCACTTGGGTCTCAGCATTTTCGGCGTGAAGCCTTCATTTATACTTAACATGATTTCTAACATGTTCACAATTACCACATTAATAGAAGCACATATATCATCATGGAATAATCACTAAGCGGTGCCATGGGATAAGTCAGGCCGCAATTACTCGGTGCACGCCCGCACGCCCATCACTTGGCATGTGCGTCACCTCAGCAATAGTCATAAATCATTTAGCTCGGGGTTTCGAACCCTCAGAACCAAGTTTGGAAACGTTACTTACCTCAAAACCGGCTAAAATACTATTCCGCAGTGCCTTTGCCTCTAAATCCGGCCTCTGAGTGCTCCAAATCTACCAAGTTCAGATTTTTATCATCAGTTTATGCTTAAGGAATGAATTCCAATTGAAAAGTACCAAATTTAGCTCAAAACCCAAAATTAGTCAAAACCCGACCCCTAGGCCCGCATCTCAGAACTCAAAATTTTTTATACAAAACTGTTCTCCATCCTCTCAAGAGTCCGAACATATAAAGAACGCTAAAATCGGAGTTCGTTTGACCCCTCAAATCAATCCCTAAAGGTCTCAAAATCTCAAGCCCTAAACCCACCTTATTCTATTGATTTTCATGAATTAAGTGCTGAGATTATGGTCTATAATCACCCCTAAACGAGTTTTAATGATCAAAATACTTACGTCTATGAAGAACACTGATTTCCCTCTTCAAAAATTGCCCCCAGATCTCTCTGTCCGTTCAAAAATGGTGTAAAAAGGGTTTAAGTCGCGGAGGGTTTAATTATATACTGCCTAGTGATTTCTTCACTGCGTCGCGGAAGTCCTCACGCGATCGTGAAGAACAAAATTCCCTGACCCCCACTTTACTCATTACGATCGTGGCATAAGCCATGCGACCGCGCTTAACAGCAGATCAACCCCACGTGATCGCAACCAGATGCACGCGATTGCGAAGACCAATTGACCTCACCCCCACGCGCCTGTCATGACCCTACGCGATCGCGACCTAGCCCACACGATCGCACTTCACCTTCTTCCAAACCTACACGATCGCACCCCGATTCATGTGATCGTGATGCATAATTTTTCCTGGCCCTCAGAGTGTTCTACGCGATTGTAGCCCTTGCCATGCGATCGCGATGCACAAAAACCAGAAAACCAGCAATTCTCTAAGTCCAAAAATGCCCGTTAACCCACCGAAATCAATCCCGAGTCCCTCAGGACCCTAACCAAGCCTACCAACATATACCATAACATCATTCAAACTTAGTTTCACTCTCAAAACACCAAAACTAACATCAAAACACCAAATTTACATCGGATTCAAGCCGAAGAACTTTGAAATTTCTAAAATCCTCCAACGATGTCGAAACTATCCAAAACAACTCCGATTGACCTGAAATTTTGCAGACATATCAAAAATGACATTACGAGCCTGTTCCAAATTCTGGAATTCCATTCCGACCCCGATAGCCTATTTTCCACTGCCGACCGACAATCACCAAAAACTAACTTTCGCCAATTCAAGCCTAGTTCTACACCGGACATCAAAAAAATATTCTGAACACACTCCTAGGTCCCAAATCACCTACCGAAGCTTTTCGAGCCATAAAATCTGCATTCCGAGGTCATTTACCAATAAGTCAACTTTCAGTTGACTTTTCCAACTTCAAGACTTTTTAAATACTAAGCGATTAAACTCTCACTACAACCATTCCGATTTCTAGCCTACCAACTCTAACACATCAATAACAGTATAACCAACCTATGACAAGTCAAGAACAGTAATTATAATGCAGGTTCTATATAGCGACTGACCGTGTTGTTATATTCTCTCCCTCTTAAAAAACGTTCGTCCTCGAACGTGCCAAGGGTTGTTCCAAAAGCCATCAACCGCCGAATAACCTTACCATGAACACACCCGAGTCTTCATACCCCCAATAGGTAACACACACAACCGATACACATGGTCCGTAACAACAACATCACCCACAAGGGCCAGCATATGAACAGATGTAACAAAAGATTCACGAGGCGTATCCAGAGAATGGGCTAAATTATGACGAACATGTGAATATGAAGAACCAGAATCAATTAAAAACTTAAGCTTCTCGTGAAAGACTGAAACAATACCTGGGATCACGGCATCAGAAGTCATCTCATCCGGTCTGGCTGAAAATGCATAAAATCGGGCCTGATCACCACCGGATCGACCTCCCCTTCTTGGAAGACCCCTTCCTCCCTGACCCCTACCTCTAACTGCCTGGGCGGGCGGTGCAGCTACTGATTCTGAAATCGCGGGCTGACTCCTCTGCTGATAAGTACCTCTTGCAAGATGAGGGCAAAGCCTCTTAATATGGCCCACATATCTACACTCAAAGCAACCTCTCTCGGAGAATGGCACTGGGGACTGAAGGGAACCCCTAGCACCAGGATAACCACTGGAAGAACCAGGCATAGATGAACTCTGAACCGATGGTGACCAAGATGAACTCTGAGCTGGCAGGGCACTGAAAGATGGTTGCACCTGATGCGAACTAAGAGGATCGTGACCAACTGATCCACCACGATAACCTGAGCGACCTGGCTGAGCCTGCCTGAATGGACGGCCTCTGCCGGGATGAGGCTGTCCCCCTGAAGGAACCCACCAAAACTCCCAGATCCTCGAGACCTCTTGGCCTCCCTCTCGATCCGCTCCTGGCGGTGAACCGACTCAATCGCCCTGGCAATGTCAACCACCACCTCAAAAGAAGCGCCAGATACCCTCTCCTTGGTCAGAAAAATCCGAAGCTGATAATTGAGGCCATCAACGAACCTCCTGATTCTCTCCCTACCCATGGGAACTAGCCAAATAGCATGACGGGCCAACTCGGAGAACCTTATCTCATACTGCGTCATGGTCATGTCCTCCTGGCGCAACTGCTCGAACTCCCTGCGTAGCTCCTCCCTGCGGGACTGCGGTATATACTTTTCCAAGAATATAATGGAGAACTGATGCCAGGTAAGGGGCACTGCATCAACAGGTCTACGCCTCTCATAGGCCTCCTACCAAGTGAGTGCAACTCATGCAAACTGGAAGGTAGTAAATGGGACCCCACTAGCTTCCAGTATCCCTACTATGCGAAGGATACTCTGACACTTGTCCAAAAAGCCCTGGGCTTCCTCGCCCTCAGTACCACTAAAAATCGGAGGCTGGAGTCTACTAAACCTCTCTAACCTGCGCTGCTCGTCATCTGCTAATGCTGGGACCACAAAATCTTGGGCTGGGGCAACCGGCTGGACTGGAGCTGTCCCAGGTGTCTGAAACCCCTGAATAACCTGCTCAGGTGTCTGAGCATCTGGAGTCTGAGTGCCTCCCCCGTCCTGAGAAGTAGCAGCAGTAGTAGACACGACGACATCCTGTGCCAGGCTGGTGCACACCGTCAAAATCTGGGCTAGGGTCTCCTGAAGACCTGAAATCACAATGGGCACTGCTAGTGCCTGAGCCTCTCCCGCCGTAAGTGAAATACAAACGCTTAGTTTTTTTGGAGCTGCAAAATATGTGTCTAATTGTCACAATTTATTTTCACTTAAAGTGCCCAATATGAACTACTACTAGTTTAGGTGTCCAAATGAAAACAATGGCCAAGTTTAGGGGGCTGGTTATGTATTTTGCCATATTTTACCCTTACATTAGGTTTGGCAAAGATATCCCTAAGCAATTGGCATTATATAGCCAAATTCTAAAAAAAATATTCTCTTATATATTCTCTCTAAAAAAAAAACTCTCTTGTTCCCGTTTCTCTCCTTGTATTTCTTCTTCTATCTCCTCTATTTCACTCTCATAGTTTAACAAAATTCTTGCAAATTATGCAAGAAAATCAGTGGGATAAAAAGGTAAGGTTGATCTCACATCAGAAAAAATCAGAAAGAAAAACTAAGAGAGAAAATATATTTCAACTTTATTTTTCTTCTCTCTTCTTTTTTTTATTAGATTGAACGAGTGTGTATGATCGAAATTGGTTGAAAATACCTAAACGAGACTATATACAAAATTTGAGCAAGATTAGAAGTGATTTAGACTGGTTTCATGTAAAACATCAACCCTAAAAATCCAACTGCGACATGTGTATATCACGTTGTATATCGTGTACATCAATTTATATCACATACAAGTTTTTAAGGATGTCTGTGCATATCATTTTGTATACCGTGTATACAATACAATTTGTTTTCTAGACACCCATGTATATCACATTGTATATCCTATGTATAACACAAATTTTCATGGATATACACAAATACAAATGAGATATCACTCATGTTCATAGAGATATACACGGGATACAATAGGAGATACACATGTGGAGTCGTCTTGAATTTGAGTTTTCAATCTGAAATGTGTTATGCAAAGAAGGAAAATAAATTTTAATACATTTTGTCGATATACACGTTATTAATATGTTATACACGATGATATACGAATAATATAATTATTAATGTGTTATATATATTTGGATATAGAGATAAAAAATGAGAAAAATAATTAAAAAATATTTGGAAGTTTTTTCGGATACTACTGAAGGAAACCTATTTCTAGGATGATGGGTGCTATGAGAGAAGAGAGAGATGATTATAAATATCTTTTGCTATTTTTAAGGAAAATAATTTTAATGGGCTTATTTTTATGTCACGACCCAAAATCCGTTAGTCGTGATGGCACTTAACCCAACCCGCCAACTAATAACTATCTAGTTTCAATAATGTTAATAAGTCAATTAAACAAAATAAATTATCTAAATCCATTACATTTCCCCAAGGGCTGGTACTACAATGAGCTCATACGAATAGAGTTTACAAAGCAACAATGAAGTAAATACACTGTATGTTTGAAGAGTACATAAAAAGAGTTTTATATTCTAAGGCTACCCCGAACAAAGGAGGCAGCTACAACAGGGACGCTGGTACATCTTCAAGTTCCGCAACCATCGAGCACAGCAACAATAACAACCGAGATCTGCACGCAATGTGCAGAAGTGTAGTATCAGTACAACCGACCCCATGTACTGAGTAAGTAACAAACCTAACCTTAGGTTGAAAGCAGTGACGAGCTAACACTGGGTTGGGTACAATACTAGTATTCTACAACAGTTCGCAATAGCATAATACAAGTAATAAAAAAAAGTCTCAGAAGTAAAATGTTCAACTCGCTCACAGTTCCAGAAAATAGGCATGCTTTTCAAATATCTTATTGAGAACTCAAATCTCTTGCCAAAAGTGCCGAAATGCAAGTAAGTTTGAAAACTATGATTTCTCCCAAAATCTTTTTAGCAATAAGTAAGATGTTTCATTTTCTTTTCAAATAACAAGTATAAAATACCTCTCTGAGCCTACATATCAATGTGTATAATAAGTCATGGGCGACGTGATACTATATAACATGAGGAAAAATGCATCTCTATGCCTGTATGTCATGCGTTCATGTAAATGCCTGTATGCCATGTGTGCATGCAAATGCCATGCATCTTAATCCACACACGTTTATAGTCGACTGCGCTCACTGGTTGGTGTTCAGACTCCGGAGGGGCTCCTACAGCCCAAGCCTTAAGCACAGACAACTCACGTGCTGCACGGACAACTCACATGCCATAATATCAATATCTGGATCCGTATGGACAACTCACGTGCTATAATATCAATACCTGGATCCGCACGGACAATTCACGTGCTATGGTATAAATGTCCTCACAACAACGCCCTAGGACTTACTCAGCCATCAATCTCTCCAGTCTCACTCACGGGCTCACAGTGTCATGAAACTATCTCGGCAACAAGAATATGATGCATCGACAATTAACAACTGAGACTGAGATATGATATGAATGCATGAACATGACTGAATACAAGATATCAATGAAGTTTGTGAAATAACAACAAGAAACGACCACTATGGGTCTCAACAATATTGGCATAAAGTATAAACATGATATCTAGCATGATTGACAGCTCAATTACTGTATTACATGGTACAAAACAGATATCAACAAAATAGGACCACTGTACTGGGCCATGGGAACCATAGGGTTCCATTTCACAGGGTGCACGCCCACACGCCCTCATCTAGCATGTGCATCACCTCAATACCAATCACATAACACCTAACTCGGGGTTTCATACCCTCAACACTAAGTTTAGAAGAGTTACTTACCTCGAACGAGCCAATACCGATACCGAGCAGGCCAAATGATGCTCCAAAGATGCCTTCCCGCGCGTTACGACCTTTGAACTGATCAAAACTAACCCAAAACAACTCAAATACGTCAAACAATGCTAAAGGAACCAATCTCAATTGAAAAAGGTTGAATTTTTAATCAAAATCCAAAATCGGCCAAATTTCCCAACCCAAGCCCGCACCTCGGAACCCGACAAAACTCAAAAAATCCGATAACCCATTCAATTATGAGTCTAACCATACTAATTTCACTCAAATCCGACTCCGAATCGATGTTCAAAACTTAAAAATTACTTTATGAAACTTTAGGCAAAATCCCCCAAATGTCACTTTGAAATCATCAATCAAATCCCAAAAATGAAGATGGATTCATGAAATATAATCAAAACCGATTAGAGAACACTTACCCCAATCCATATGGTGAAAATCACCTCCAAAATCGCGCAAATCCGAGCTCCCCAACTCAAAATATGACCAAATGAACAAACCCTTATTTTATATATTTTTCTGCCAGCTATTCTACCTGGTTTTTCGTGCCATAAAGATCCCAAAACCCGCCTTTTGTGCCTCCAATGGATTTCTTGTGAAATTTGTCAAGTTAGGCTTTTGAATCACTCCATTTGACCTTATAATGAAGGAGATATGTTGGTTTCAATATTTGCAAATAGTGCAGATTTTTAAATACGAATTTAGTGGCAATTTCATAATTAGTCTGGAAAATCTGGCAACCCAATATTTTAGTAAAATGACCATAAATTTCTCATACGATGTCCAAATTCGACGATTCTTTTTTCCATGGCTCCGTAATTACGATACAGATCTAATGCTTCAATAAAAACATAAATCATAACTTATTTTCTTAATGTGGTACAATTTATGTTTGAAGAAACGACGTCGAAACATAAGAAAAACGAGCGCAACGCAGCCCAAACCTATCCGAAACTCACCCGAGCCCCTCGGGACCTCGTAAGAACATACTAACAAGTCCCATAACATAATACAGACCAACTTACGGCCTCAAATCATGCATAACAACATTGAAATGACGAAACGCGCCTCAAATCAAACTAAATGAACTTTCGAACTTTCGACTTCTAAAAACTCGGGCCGAAACATATCAAATCAACTCGGAATGAACTCAAATTTTGAACACAAGTCCTAATACGTCAAATGGAGATACTCGTGCCCCCAAAATATCGAGCGAAATACAAATTCTCAAAACGACCGATCGGGTCATTACATTCTCCCCCCACTTAAATATATGTTCGTCCTCGAACGTGCCAAGAGTTGTTTCTAAGACGTCAAACGACCGTGTAACCTTATCATGCACATACCCGGGGGTGATCCCATCACCCTATTCCATATAGGCCCGAAAACACAACCTAATTGAAGACCGTTACTTCAACCTTAGTCCGTAAACCACATAATCCAATTTTCAACATCCCAAATTTACTACAAGACCCGAACTTCGAATCTACACACTGTATAATCCTGAACAAGCTATATCAATTCATAACCACAACCCAAGATGTAATCACCCAACATACCACACGACTCGCATACTCGTACTAAAACTTCTGATCACAGTAGTTGCTCAAAATAACCTAATGCCGGTAATAAACCCCATGTCAAACAAAACCTCGTTCTAAAGCCTTTGTGTATGCTGATGATGAAAGAAACACGCAAAAACTCATAACCATTCATCAGATCAACCAGTTGTGGAACTCCCTCTCCTTTGATAGGAACTATAGCAAATTTCTAAGTCGATCAACAGCAAAATCCTTCCAAATATACTGAAATCAGATCCGATAACACCCATTCTAGGCCCAATGACCTCATCACATCCAACACACCATTCTAGTGACATGACACATCAATACAATCTAAAGCCACGACCTGTGCAGTCCGTGCACTAATAAGCAACATTCCAAATGTACTCAAACATGGAAAATGACATCAAACAAGAGAACCGTCCCGCAAGATCAACGGGTATCACCACAACGCAATGCTAAGAATTCATCACACATCGCAGAACCAAAACACACGAACCTAACACAAAGGATCATACCTCTACATAACTCCACTACAATGCGTGACCCCCATCCAAACGCTGGTCCATATTATATACCTTGAGCCACCTTGCTCAAAATCCATAACCACTCGAAATTTGACATCAAGTACCCAAAATGCATTACCCTAACCGCGGGGAGCAAATAACACAATGCCATCATCCTGAAAGAACATAGCCAACGCGTAATCAATCACGCAATACCAGAATACTCATCTTGCTCAAATTTTCGTTATAAGCCCAAATAGAACCGCACCATGTGTGCATATTGATCACGCCCAACTCTAGTCCTAAAAAGGATAAGTGGTCGCTGCAAGTATAGTCCGGTCTAAAAGTCCGGAGTCGAATCCCACAGAGAACTAAGATTTCGTTATAATTGTTCAATATTGCTAAGAAACACAAGTCCAAACAATTTCCTAATTATAGAGATTATAATATTTATTTCTAACTAATTAACTAACAACTATTATAAAGCAGTAAAATTATCAACTAACAAGGATGAAATTTGGGACCGAACTAAGGAAGTCTAGAGTTATGATTTTCTCAAATGTTGGAATCCTTCCCGCTATGTTCACTACAATTTCGCCTATGTATTCTCTACTGATCTTGAGCACTTTAGGTGCCGTAATTCTCTCTCGAGCAACAACAACAATTTACTAAACATGTTCTCTCGAACTATGCTAGTTGGCTTTATCTAACCGCTCATTATGACCACGTCAAGACTTTGTTATTTCTAAACCTACCTTTAAACCCGCTGTATTGATTTCTCACATACGTTAGGAGTGACGTTGTTCAACAACCACCTAAATATGTATCCTTTATCAAGCAAGACATAATAAATAGGCACAGTCAATTGATGTCCATTCAATCAACAATAATAAATACGTAGTTGAACAAGTAGAGAAATCCAACGGCTCAATTATATAAAAATATAACAAGAATTTATCCTACAAAAGGTTCCATCAAAACCCTAGATAACAAATTAGCTATTCATAATAGTATGTAAAACTACAATATTAAAAGTCATAACCAACAATGAAATATAGGAAGAGGAAGGAAAAACTCGTAGAAGAATTCCCCGCGTTGCTCCTATTGTGTCTCTGCCTCCTTAGGCCGAATCTGTGTCAAAAGTATGTCCAACCTCTCCAAAATACCATTTTCCCATGTATATATACCAAGTAGGGTCGGGCCCAAACAATTATACCTTCTCCTACACGAAAAAGGATGATTTTCCAGGCCTGGAGTAGCGCGGTCGCGCTAGTGACCGCGCATATCGAAAAGTTTCCGCCCCACTTGCGCGTTAGGTCCGCGGTCGCGGTTTCGACCACGTTTTTCACCCTGTTATATTTGAAATTTGGTAAAACGTAAAATATGAAAATTGTATCTATTTGAGTTAGCTTTCCAACCATATATTATATAGTCCAAATGGAGTTTGGAGAAAAGAGTTATGTCTATTTTACTAGACAGTATGCAATATGCCTCCTCGAGTCTTCGTTTGTTCTTAACTATCAAATTTGAACACGATCCCGGATTAATTCCTTGGGATTTTACTCAGACTTCAAAGCTCCAAATCACTTGAATTCATTCCATAACATCTATATAGCTCGGAATCACTCCTATAAGGCATAAAACACATAATTAGTGCAAAACACTAGCGATTAAAGCTCAAACTCAATTAAAGTGCAGTAAACTAGAGTGTAATAAGCGAGTAAAATACGCAATTATAGCCTATCATCAACACCCCAAACTTAAACCATTGATCGTCCTCGAGCAATCAAACTACACTTTATATAGACACAACCTTTTTAAGCAATTCTCCTAACTCATCACATCAAGAATATTTAAAATAGACTAAGCACAAAAGCGTAACATCTTCACCTCAAGATTTGACTCACAAGTACCATGCATTATTCACAACTCACCCACTTACTCTAACATAGAGGTCACCGACATTACCTTTCCTTCATGAATCAAGTGCCCTCACACAACAAAAGAGAGTAGTTCCACACAATAAAATTTAAGAACACTTAGGAACTCAAGATAGAAAGAATTCACTCACTCTCAGAAATAATATTCATGTGCCACAAAAGATGTACCATGGGCTTGCCCGTATTGTACTACTCTACTAACCGAGTTCATTCAGTCTAGGATCAAGTAGGACTTTACTTGATTGTAATAGGGACGGGTAGGATACATTTAGATATATGAGTGGCTACACCTCCCTAAGCACTTTAATACATATACTTTAACATTCAAACCCCATACTTACGTCAAACCAAACTCCACCTTCACATCAATTACCTCATACTTCTTTAAGCACAATTATATCAAGAGTCACCACTTATCAAGGAATACTTTTTTTTTCACAGCAATACAACTATTTTTTTTTTTTCCTTTTTTTTTTCAATTCAAGTGGCGCTCACTTTTTCAAAACAGTGCACCTTTCTCCATATGTCATTAGTTCCAATCAAATGCCAAACCAACCACCCCACACTTTAACTTTTGAACATTTCATAACAATTCAAATGCTCATGAGAGGTTAAAAAGTTCAAATAGATGGTTAATTCAAACAAAATGGGTAAGGCTTGTAATGTGGTTGCCAAAGAAATAAGATTACATGTTCAAAGGGGTTAAATACGATACATAACAATTAGGCGAGTAAAATATACATATCTGGCTCAACAAAGAAATACCTATATCACTTCCAAGACTGAACAAAACTACTATTTCGCTTTGCAAACACACGGGGCAAGTTCTAGACATCAAATGCAATGCACAGAATGACACATAAACCTCACACACACATGGCACTTAACTTACTCAGGATTGGATTCATCAAGACGCTCTAGTCAAAGCAGTTAAGCAAATTTAAAATCATACAATTTAAGGTACTTATACAAGAGTCAAAAAACTGAGCCTAAGCGTCACAACCAAAGTACTCACTATTCTCAAGGCATAACAAAATCAAGAGATATTGCTTCAATTCAAAACACAACACAATGGCTCCTTTTCCTAAATAAATAAATAAAACTAACTACACCCGGTTCAAACAAAACCCTTGGAAAAGAACCGTGGCACAAAGAAAAACCAAGGGGGTATTTTTACACTACCTAACAAAAGATTTTTGTTTTTGTTTTTTAAGACTTAAATCCCTCAAGAAAATTGTCTAATAGATCTATCGTCGGGAAAAGTCCAATCTTTTCTATTTTTGTCCAAAAAAAATTATTTAATTAAACTAACACGACTAAAATAGCATGGAAAGTCATTCAGACGATCTCTTCACCCCACACTTAAAATTGTGCATTGTCCCCAATGCACATCATAACTATAAGAGGGTAAAAGAAACTCCCTAGTAGGCCAAAGGCCGAAGCACTAGCATCTCATGGGGTACTCAGACTTCTCCCAGGCCCGGTCCTTCGTGGGGGTACCTCACACTTAGTTCCAACCATCTGGTTTGCTATAGCATCCTTCTAATGGCTTTGCATTCCATGCTCCTAAAAAATAAAAAAATCGACACTACAAGAATACTACAATAATAAAAAAAATAAAAAAAATTAAAATAAACTAAATTAAAAATAAAAAAATAAAGCTGGGTTGCCTCCTAACAAGCGCTTGATTTAACGTCGAGGCACGGCGTGAATCACTTTTTGCCTCCACCTCGAGCTAATGAATTGAACTCCAAGTTTTGATTCAAGCTAATGATTATGGTCATGGGGCGGTGGAATGAATTTAACTGGCCCAAGGAAATAATGTAGTATTCTGCACTCCTTTGCATTTGTATGAGGTATGTAATCCTGACTTTCTGTCAAGAAGAATTCCAGAATATATGCACCTTGTTCCTCATTTCTTGACTCCTCAATTGGTTCGGATGACTCTATTTCCATTTCATCATCCAAACATAATGTGAAAAAATGCTTGGAGTGTGTACCAATGCGCTCAAACACATGAACTTCAGGACTTTCAACATCCTGGACGTCAATGATACTAGAGTCAACAAAATTTATATCCTCAAAGTCCTTGGATGGCTCTAGTCTCACTTCTTCAACATCGGCTTCCTCAAATTGTAGTTGGCTAGGTTGTTGATGTTCTACTCTGACCTCCCCAATTAACACCTCAAATTCATGCTCTTCTTGGCTACTATCCTCAATATTGGCTTGTTGAGCATTAAAAGCTCCAACTACTTGACTCAATTGAGCCTTCAACTTGCGAATAGTTGCCTCTTGCCTTTCTAGCTGCAATTGTTTCTCATTATTTTGTTCCAGAAGGCACTTTAACATATCCTTGATCTCCTTCAGGTCTGCATCCCCAGGTGCTTTGTTCCTATTAACTTCACAATAAAAGGTAGAACCATCATAGTAAGGGGTTGGGGGAAGATAAGACATATAAGCACAACCATAAAAGTGACCATTTTGACCACCACACATGTCACACACATTTCACACATAAGATTGAGTTGGTGCACATAACTCGCTCTCGAAAATATTTTGATAATTTTGTCCTGAGTGGTTTCCTTCACAATATGCATAACGAGGATCAAAAGTAGAATTACCAACATTCACATTCTCATAATTCCATGATGTCATGCCTTTTCAAATTAACAAATAAAACTAAAATAAAGAAAATAAAAATTAAATACTAAAAAAAAAAATCAAACTTGAAACCTAGCAATATGTACACCTACAGCTACACCGTTAGTTCCCCGGCAACGACGCCAAAATTTGATCACGTCCAACTCTAGTCCTAAAAAGGATAAGCGGTCGCTGCAAATATCGGTATAAAAGTCCGGAGTCAAATCCCACGGAGAACTAAGGTTTCATTATAATTGTTCAATATTTCTAAGAAACACAAGTCCAAACAATTTTCTAATTATAGAGATTATAATAATTATTTCTAATTAATTAACTAACAACTATTATAAAGCAGTAAAATTATCAACTAACAAGGATGAAATTTGGGACAGAACTAAGGAAGTCTAGAGTTATGATTTCCCCAAATGTTGGAATTCTTCCCGCTATGTTCACTACAATTTCTCCTATGTATTCTCTACTGATCTTGAGCACTTTAGGTGCCGTAATTCTCTCTCGAGCAACTACAATAATTTACTAGACATATTCTCTCGAACTACGCTAGTTGGCTTTATCTAACCTCTCATTATGACCACGTCAAGGCTTTGTTATTTCTAAACCTACCTTTAAACCCGCTGTATTGATTTCTCACATACATTAGGAGTGACGTTCAACAACCACCTAAATATGTATCCTTTCTCAAGTAACACATAATAAATAGGCACAGTCAATCGATGGCCATTCAATCAACAACAATAAACACGTAGTTGAACAAGTAGAGAAATCCAACGGCTCAATTATATAAAAACATAACAAGAATTTATCCTACAAAAGGTTCCATCAAAACCCTAGATAACAAATTAGCTATTCATAATAGTATGTAAAACTACAATATTAAAAGTCATAATCAACAATGAAAAATAGGAAGAGGAAGGAAAAACTCGTAGAAGAATTCCCCGCGTTGCTCCTATTGTGTCTCTGCCTCCTTAGGCCGAATCTGTGTCAAAAGTATGTCCATCCTCTCCAAAATACCATTTTCCCATGTATATATACCAAGTAGGGTTGGGCCCAAATAATTATACCTTCTCCTACGCGAAAAAGAATGATTTTCCAGGCCTGGAGTAGCGCGGTCGCGCTAGTGGCCACGCATATCAAAAAGTTTCTGCCCCACTTGCGTGTCAGGTCCGCGGTCGCGGTTTCGACTGTGTTTTTCACCCTGTTCTGTTTGGAATTTGGAAAAACGTAAAACATGAAAGTTGTATCCCTTTGAGTTAGATTTCCAAAAATATATTATATGGTCTAAATGGAGTTCGGAGTAATGGGTTATGTCTATTTTACTAAACAGTATGCAATATACCTCCTCGAGTCTTCGTTTGTTCTTAACTATCAAATTTGACCCCCGAACACGATCTTGGCTTAATTCCTTGGGCTTTTACTCAGACTTAAAAGCTCCAAATCACTTGAATTGATTTCATAACATCTATATAGCTCGGAATCACTCCTACAAGGCATAAAACACACAATTAGTGCAAAACACTAGCAATTAAAGCTCAAAATCAATTAAAGTGCAGTAAACTAGAGTGTAATAAGCTACTAAAATATGCAATTATAGCCTATCATCAAATATAACCAACGATTCACACTCCTCATAACATAGAAGGGTAACTCACATATCATTTCAGAACACGAATAAGCTCAATAACAACTTAATGGCACACCCCTCAACAATAGCAGTTCGGAGTCAACAAATCCGACCCGGTGCAGGACACACATCCATATTGGGCCTACCAATGAACTCCAATTCAACTCTGGTCACCCACAATAGATAAATAACCCGCCGAAAGTCCACAATGACTGAATCACAACACATACTCTCCTCTGCCCAACCTTGGCTACATTTTCACAGTCCACAACCACGAAACAATCTACTCATGGGAACTCCCAGTCTCCAAATCCATAGAGCACACAAATCACCATATATGATCTCATCTCTATCGCTTGGATGCCTAACACTTCTCCAATACGCGATCATCCGACAAGGAATACTTTGATAATTCTTTTGTGCCACAAAGCAAAATTTGAACATCAGCAGTTGATCAACTAGGAGAGCACCGCAATACCAATGAAGTATCCATAATCAAAACACATCGCCCCTTCTAAAATGTACATTATCATCAAACTATACCAAGTAGTAATATCATTTACCCAGTCTCCTTCATAACTAAACTGTGACCTTGCCCATACAAATATCCATCCCACACTTCACACCACATATACCGTGGCATCATATGAAAAATACGAGAATTTCATAATCCGCTCTGAGTCACAAGAAACTACTCACTCAATTAGCCAAGAACTTTTCATTTGATCTCATCCAGGAGAAAATCACAATACACAACATGCCTCTTCTCACTCAATTAGCCAAGAACTTTTCATTTGATCTCATCCAGGAGAAAATCACAATACACAACATGCCTCTCGCACCAGTAGGAAATATACATCTCAACCCGTGGTAGAAATCATCAATAACTCTCTGAAACCCATTTACACTTAACCACACCGTAAGGACTGAATTCCTCTAACTCAACCAAACTATGCAAGCCATCAAAACTCGAGCGTATCGCCAAAAAACACCTGAAGAAACTCACTACATCATAAGGACTAGAAGAGCCAATCACATCTGTTGCCATGCTAATCCAACCTGTCACTAAGCAGTCCTAATTCTCTGAGTTCCTTCTGGATTACCTTCAAATTGATACTTCTCCTTGCCATAATACCACAATCCGCAACCAAAACTCACCAAATGAGACCTTAGCATAAAACCATACCATCCTAAGGCTCATAAGTCGTTGAATGCTCTCTTAAGCATCCCAAAAGTACCACAACCGAGATACCCACGCTGAAGAGACCTTATGTGAATCTAAAGCCATTACCTTCACCTTTTTGATACTGAATGTAGAATCCATAATGATATAAAAATACTGCGAGTCTCAACACCATCCAAAATAACTCTCAGCTTCTAGCCATATACAAATCTGCAACATTCTCAATTGCCACGTATAAATCTTGAATTCATTAGAACCATTCTCGAGAGTCATCCACTCTACTTGAATCTCAATAGCTGCCCAAACGGACCAAACGACCTGTGCCCTATTTGCACCCCAACACCCTAAGAAGTAATTCACACCTCTAAGCAATCGTGCAAATTTCTACTCCATGAACACTACATCCTTCACGATTAACCACTCAATCATTCCATGATTTCCATATACCCATAAAGTGTAATACAACCCGTATCTAGAAATTCCCTTACTCGAGTCATCCTCGATCTCAACCTCTGTAAGCCATAACTGATTCCAGTATATCTCAAACTGAAAACAATACAACACATAACCGCGCAATCAACCCGTCGATAGCAGACTCCTCCACTTGGCTCAAATCCAAGGAATAAAGCATTTGATAACTTATAATACCCATAACTCGAGACTATACGTCAAATCAAGACGTAAATCAAGCACCCAATATTTCTTTCTACACCTCAAGCAAACCCTTCTCGTCACACTCAAACCATATGAACACATCTCGCAGTCGCATCGTACTCATCACATAGCCATCCAACCATAAATTCCACTAATAGGGACACTACCAAGCATATAAATCCAAAAACACGTGCTCACACAATCAACACCTCTATGCTCAAGCTACAGCCAAAACCCGGCATCAAGTCCTCCAGACTGGACCATCATCAACACACAGAAATCACATCTCACACCTCATCTAGGGAATCACAAGCCGTCGATGCACAACTGATACCGAGCGCTCATGTGCGTATACAAATGCGTGGAAGAAATTCAAAGGACTACGGTTCAAGCTGAATCAATGCCGAATGAGAAGGAAAGAAAGATGGGAAATATATCCTAAATGCCCTGTAGCCTCTCGAAGATAGGTATGGATGTCATCATACTGATCCGCAAGACTCTACTAGACACTTGCTCATGACTTGTAGAAGTTATGAACCTAGAGCTCTGATACTAACTTGTCACGACCCAAAATTCGCTAGTCGTGAGGGCACCTAACCCAACCCGCTAGGTAAGACAACTAATAACTATCTAGTTTCAATAATGTTAATAAGTCAATTAAACAGAATAAATTATCCAAATCCATTACATTTCCCCAAGGACTGGTAGTACAATGAGCTCCTACGAATAGAGTTTACAAAGCAACAATGAAGTAAATACACAATATGTTTGAAGAGTACATAAACATAGTTTTATAATCTAAGTCTACCCCGAACAAAGAAGGCAACTACAACAGGGACGCCGGTACATCCTCAAGTTCCGCAACCATCGAGCACAACAACAACAACAACCGACATCTGCATGCAATGTGTAGAAGTGTAGTATCAGTACAACCGACCCCATGTATTGAGTAAGTAACAAACCTAACCTTAGGTTGAAAGCAGTGACGAGCTAACACAGGGTCAGGTCCAATACTAGTATTCAACAACAGTTAACAATAGCGTAATACAAGTAATTAAAAAAATATCTCAGAAGTAAAATGTTCAACTCGCTCACAGTTCCAGAAAATAGGCATGGTTTTCAAATATCTTAGTGAGAACTCAAATCTCTTGCCAAAAGTGCCGAACAAGTATAAAATACCTCTCTGAGCCTACATGTCAATGTGTATAATAAGTCACGGACTACGTGATACTATATAACATGAGGAAAAGTGCATCTCTATGCCTGTATGTCATGCGTTCATGCAAATGCCTGTATGTCATGTGTGCATGCAAATGCCTGTATGTCATGTGTGCATGCAAATGCCTGTATGTCATGTGTGCATGCAAATGCCTGTATGTCATGTGTGCATGCAAATGCCATATATCTCAATCCACACACGTTTATAGTCGACTGCGCTCACTGGGGATGTTCCGACTCCGGAGGGGCTCCTACAGACCAAGCGCTAAGCAGGACAACTCACATGTTGTACGGATAACTCACGTGCCATAATATCAATAACTGGATCCATACGGACAACTCACGTGCTGCACGGACAACTCACATGTTATAATATCAATACCTGGATCCGCATGAACAACTGACGTGCTGCACAGACAACTCATGTGCTATGGTATTAATATCCTCACAACCAGGACCTAGGCCTTACTCAGTTATCAATATCTTCATTCTCACTCACAGGCTCACAGTGTCATGAAACTAGCCCGGCAACAAGAATATGATGCATCAACAATTAACGACTGAGACTGAGATATGATATGAATGCATGAACATGACGGAGTATAAGATATCAATGAAGTCTGTGAAATAACAGCAAGAAACGACCACTATGGGTCTCAACAATATCTTCATAAAGTCTAAACATGATATCTAGCATGATTGATAGCTCAATTACTCTATTACATTGTACAAACACAGATATCAACAAAATAGGGCCACTTTACTGGGCCATGGGAACCATAGGGTCCCATTTTACAGGGTGCATGTCCACACACCCGTAACCTAGCATGTGCGCCACCTCAATACCAATCACATAACATCTAACTCGGGGTTCCATACCCTCAGCACTAAGTTTAGAAGAGTTACTTTCCTCGAACGAGCCAATACCGATGCCGAACAGGCCAAATGATGCTCCAAAGATGCCATCCCGCGTTACGACCTCCGAACGGATCGAAACTAACCAAAAACAACTCAAATACATCAAACAACGCTAAAGTAACCAATCTCAATTGAAAAAGGTCGAATCGTTAATCAAAAGCCCAAAATCGGCCAAATTGCCCAACCCAGGCTCGCACCTCGGAACCCGAGAAACTCACAAAATCCAACAACCCATTCAATAATAAGTCCAACTAATTTCACTCAAATTCTACTCCGAATCGATGTTCAAAACTTAAAAATTACTTTATAAAACCTTAGGCAAAACCCCTCAAATTTCACGTTGAAATCATCAATCAAATATCAAAAACGAATATGGATTCATGAAATATAACAAAAATCGAGTATAGAACACTTATCCCAATCCATATGGTAAAAATCGCCCAAATCCGAGCTCCCCAACTCAAAATATGACAAATGAACAAACCCTTATTTTACATATTTTTCTGCCAGCTATTCTATCTCGTTTCTCATGCCAAATGATCCCGAAACTCGCCTTTTGTGCCTCCAATAGATTCCTTGTGAAATTTTAGTCAAGTTAGGCTTTTGAATCACTCCATTTGACCTTGTAATGAAGAAGATATGTTGGTTTCAATAGTTGCAAATAGTGCAGATTTTTAAATAAGAATTTAGCGATAATTTCGTAATTAATCTGAAAAATCTAGCAACCTAATGTTTTAGTAAAATGACCATAAATTTCTCATACGATGTCCAAATTCGACGATTCTTTTTGATATGGCTCTGTAATTACAATACGGATCTAATGTTTCAATCAAAACAGAAATCATAGCTCATTTTATTAATGTGGTACCATTTATGTTTGAAGAAACGACGTCAAAACATAAGAAAAACGAGCGCAACGCAACCCAAACCAAACCTATTCGAAACTCACCAGAGCCCCTCGGGACCTTGTACGAACATACTAACAAGTCTCATAACATAGCACGGGCCAACTCAAGGCCTCAAATCATGCATAACAACATTGAAATAACGAAATGCGTCTCAAATCAAACTAAATGAACTTTCGAACTTTCGACTTTCAAAAACTCGTGCCGAAACATATCAAATCAACTCGGAATGAACCCAAATATTGCACACAAGTCCTAATACGTCATACGGAGCTACTCGTGCCCCCAAACTACTGAGCGAAATGTAAATACTTAAAACGACCGGTCGGGTCGTTACATTTTAGTATGATGGTTGAACATTAGAAGAGATATAGAATAACTTTAGGCTACCATATTCCAAATCCTAAAACTTTGGCTTTTTATGCAATTGTTGGACCTAGTTATCTCTTCATGCCAAATTCAATTGGCATCCTATAACAACACATAATAGGATTTGATAATATTTTAGCCTTACATTAGGTTTGGCAAAGATAGCCCCAAGAAATTGGCATTATATAGCCAAATCCTAAAAAAATTATTCTCTCTAAAAAAATACTACTCGCTTATTTTGGCTTCCCTCCCATTTCTCTCCTTGTATTTCTTCTTCTATATTTTCTCTTTCGCTCTCATAATTTAGCAAAAATTCTTGCAAATTATGCAAAAAAATCATTGGGATGAAAAGGTAAGGTTGATCTCACATCAGAAAAAATCAGAAAGAAAAACTATGAGAGTAAAAATATATTTCAACTTTGTTTTTCTTCTCTCTTCTATTTTTGGTTGGATTGATGAGTGAGTGTGATTGAAATTGGTTGAAAATACTAAGCGAGGCTATATATAATATTTGAGCAAGATCAAAAGTGATTTTGACTTGTTTCAGGTAAAAAAATCTGACCTAAAAATCCAACTGGGACATGTGTATATCATGTTGTATATCGTGTACATCAGTGTATATCACATACATGTATTTAAGGACGTATGCGTATATCAGTTTGTATATCGTGCATAAAACATAATTTGTTTTATGGACGCCCATGTATATCTCATTGTATATCATATATATAACACAAATTTTCATGGATGTACACTGATACACTTGATATACATGAGATATCACTGATGTACATAGAGATATACATGGGACACAATAGGAGATGCACATGTGGAGTCGTCTTAAACTTGAGTTTTCAATCTGGAATGTGTTATACAAAGAAGGAAAATAAAATTTTAATATATTTTATCGATATAAACATTATTAATATGTTATACACGATGATATACACATAATATAATTATTAAAGTGTTATATATATTTGGATATACAGAGAAAAAATGAGAAAAATAATTAAAAATTATTTGGAAGTTTTTTCAGATACTACTGAAGGAAATGAAACCTAATTTCTAGGATGATGGTTGCTTTGAGAGAAGAGAGAGATAGGATTTTAAATATTTTTTGCTATTTATAAGGAAAATAATTTTAATGGGGCTTTTATTAGGATGATGGTCGAACCATTAGAAGATAGAGAGAATAGATTTAGGCTACATATGCCAAATCCTAAAATGTTGGCTTTTTTATGCAAATTATTGGACCTAGTTGTCTTGCCATGACAAATCCAATTGGCATCCTATAACAACACACAATAGGATTTGACATGTTTTTGGCCTTACATTAGGTTTGGCAAAGATAGCCCCGAGCAATTGGCATTATATAGCCAAATCCTAAAAAAACTATTCTCTTATATATTCTCTCTAAAAAAAAAAACTACTCGCTTATTTTGGCTTCCCTCCCCTTTCTCTCCTTGTATTTCTTCTTCTATCTCTTCTCTTTCGCTCTCATAATTTAACAATTGCAAATTATGCAAAAAAATCATTGGGGTGAAAAGGTAAGGTTGATCTCACATCAGAGAAAATCAGAAAGAAAAACTAAGAGAGTAAAAATATATTTCAACTTTATTTTTTCTTCTCTCTTCTTTTTTTGGTTGGATTGAACGAGTGAGAGTGATTGAAATTGGTTAAATATACTAAACAAGGCTATATACAATACTTGAGCAAGATCAGAAGTGATTTAGACTGGTTTCAGGTAAAAAAGCAGACATAAAAATCCAATTGTGACATGTGTATATCACATTGTATATCGTGTACATCAGTGTATATCACATACAGATATTAAGGACGTCTGTGTATATCAGTCTGTATATCGTGCATACAACACAATTTTTTTAATAGACGCTGTATATCACATTGTATATCATATATATAACATAAATTTTCATGGATGTACACCGATACACTTGATATACATGAGATATCACTGATGTACATAGAGATATACATGGGACACAATAGGAGATGCAAATGTGGAGTCGTCTTAAACTTGAGTTTTCAATCTGGAATGTGTTATACAAAGAAGGAAAATAAAATTTTAATATATTTTATCGATATACACATTATTAATATGTTATACACGATGATATACACATAATATAATTATTAAAGTGTTATATATATATTTGGATATACAGATAAAAAATGAGAAAAATAATTAAAAATTATTTGGAAGTTTTTTCAGATACTACTGAAGGAAATGAAACCTAATTTCTAGGATGATGGTTGCTTTGAGAGAAGAGAGAGAGAGGATTTTAAATATTTTTTGCTATTTATAAGGAAAATAATTTTAATGGAGCTTTTATTAGGATGATGGTCGAACCATTAGAAGAGAGAGAGAATAGATTTAGGCTACATATGCCAAATCCTAAAATGTTAGCTTTTTTGCGCAAATTATTGGACCTAGTTGTCTTGCCATGCCAAATCCAATTGGCATCCTATAACAACACACAATAGGATTTGACATGTTTTTGGCCTTACATTAGGTTTGGCAAAGATAGCCCCGAGCAATTGGCATTATATAGCCAAATCCTAAAAAAACTATTCTCTTATATATTCTCTCTAAAAAAAAAAACTACTCGCTTATTTTGGCTTCCCTCCCCTTTCTCTCCTTGTATTTCTTCTTCTATCTCTTCTCTTTCGCTCTCATTATTTAGCAATTGCAAATTATGCAAAAAAATCATTGGGGTGAAAAGGTAAGGTTGATCTCACATAAGAGAAAATCAGAAAGAAAAACTAAGAGAGTAAAAATATATTTCAACTTTGTTTTTTCTTCTCTCTTCTTTTTTTGGTTGGATTGAACGAGTGAGTGTGATTGAAATTGGTTAAATATACTAAACAAGGCTATATACAATACTTGAGCAAGATCAAAAGTGATTTAGACTGGTTTCAGGTAAAAAAGCAGACTTAAAAATCCAATTGTGACATGTGTATATCACATTGTATATCGTGTACATCAGTGTATATCACATACAGATATTAAGGACGTCTGTGTATATCAGTCTGTATATCGTGCATACAACATAATTTTTTTAATAGACGCTGTATATCACATTGTATATCATATATATAACACAAATTTTCATGGATGTACACCAATACACATGATATACATGAGATATCACTGATATACATAGAGATATACATGGGATACAATAGGAGATGCACATGTGGAGTCGTCTTAAACTTGAGTTTTCAATCTGAAATGTGTTATACAAAGAAGGAAAATAAAATTTTAATATATCTTATCGATATACACATTTTTAATATGTTATACACGATGATATACAAATAATATAATTATTAATGTGTTATATATATATATGGATATACAAATAAAAACTAGAAAAATAATTTAAAAATATTTGGAAATTTTTTCGGATACTACTCAAGTAAATGGAACCTAATTTCTAGGATGATGTTTGCTATAAGAGAAGAGAGAGGATTTTAAATATTTTTTACTACTTTTAAGGAAAATAATTTTGATGGGGCTTATTTTTAGGATGGTGGTGGAACCATTAAAAGAGAGAGAATAACTTTAGGCTGCCATATGCATAATCCTAAAATGTTGGTTTTTGTATGCCAATTGTTGGACCTAGTTGTCATGCCATGCCAAATCCCCATTTTTTGGGACTTGATCCTATAGCTCTCATTCACAGTAAAACTTAGGGCCACCAAACAAACATTATATGTATTATATTATTCTTAACAGCTTGTTTGGATGGTTGTCACACATTGTATCCTATTGTATTTTTATCTCAAAATAATATTTTTTAATTGTTTATTTAAAATTGATTGTATCGTATTGTTAAATTCATTGTTCCGGAACAACCAAAGGCTTCATTTTATGAAACAAACGATTTGGTGTGGCGAGATGTAACGATCCGGCCGGTCGTTTCGAGAGTTATAGCCCAATTTTCCCTATTTCTGCTTCTTTATGTGTTATTTAGCTGTATTGTATTGTATCGGGTTGGTTGGTTTGGATCCGGAGTGGTTTCGGAGTGAAATGAGACACTTAGTCTCCTATTTAAAAGTTTAAGTTGGAAAAGTCAACAGGCTATTGACTTATGTGTGAACGATCTCAAATTTGGATTTTTATGGTTCGATTAGCTCCGTTAGGCGATTTTGGACTTAGGAGCGCGTCCGGAATGTAATTTGGATGTCCGTTGTAGAATTAGGCTTGAATGATGATAGTTAGAAATTTGGCGGTTTTGGTCGGCAGTGGAAAATTTGATATCAGGGTCGGAATGGAATTACGAAAGTTTTAATAGGTTTGTAGTGTCATTTATGACGTGTGTGTAAAATTTAAGGTCATTCGGACGTGGTTTGATAGGTTTCGGTGTCGTTTGCAGAATTTGGAACTTTAGAAGTTCTTAGGCTTGAATCCGTGGGTAATTTGGTGTTTTGATGTTGTTTTGGGTGTTCTGAAGGTTCGACTAAGTTTGTATGTTGATATATGACTTGTTGGTATGGTTGGTTGAATTCCCGAGGGCCTCAAGTGTGTTTCGGGTGGCTAACGAATCAAGTTTGAAGTTAGAGAAATTTCTGAAGTTGGCTGTTGCTGGTGTCATCGCACCTACGAGGGTTTGGCCGCATGTGCGAAGCCGCAGGTGCGGTGGGTAAGTCGCAGGTGCGGGAGTTTGTTGGACTGGAGAGAATCGCAGGTGCGAGTGGGTGTGCGCACCTGCGAGCCCGCAGAAGCGAGTTGTTGCCCGCAGATGCGAATGAGATGAGGTCAGGCAGTGCTGCAGGTGCGAGGTCATTTCAGCATCTGCATGGTCGCAGATGCGGATGTTGAGCGTAGGTGCGAAGTTCGGAGTTTTAGTGGTTTTCCATAGGTGCGGAAGTTTTGGCGCAAATGTGAAGCTGTAGGAGCACATATATGACCACAGGTGCGAAAGACCTGGGCAGAAAGTATAAATAGAACACTTCGCGAATGGTTCTTTTCCACCATTTTCAAGTCGGTTTTTGGAGCTTTTGGAGTGATTTTGAAGAGTGATTCAAGGGGTTGTCAGTGAGGTACGTTTCTTGAGATCTAATACTCCTATATATGGTGTTTTCCCCGTTGTTTTATCAAGTAATTAGTGAAAATGAGGGGTTAGGGCTTGGGATTTTGGAGAGTTTGATGGGAGGATTTGAGGGGTCAACCGGTGTTGGATTTTGATACATTTCATATGTATGGACTCGTGAGTGAGTGGGATTTCTAGTTTTGTAATTTTAGTCAGGTTTCGAGACGTGGGCCCGAGGTCGGGTTTGAGTCGATTTCGGGTTTTTGGTATAAATTGGTAGTTTTTCTTGTAGAATTCATTCCATTAGCATATATTGATGGTATTTTGCTGGTTGTGAATAGATTCGGAGCATTTGGAGGCCGAATCGAGGGGCAAGAGCATCACAGAGTAGAGATTTGACCGGTTTGAGGTAAGTAACGAATGTAAATCTAGTCCTGAGGGTATGAAACCCTGGATTTTGTGTCATGTGACTATTTTGAGGTGACAAACATGCTAGGTGACAGGCGTGTGGGCGTGCACCGTTAAGGATTGTGACTTGGTCCGTCCCGTAGCAACTGTAAAGTTGCATATTTTGTTGAGACTATATGATACTGATGTGTTTTAGAAAGAATTTCTGTACATTGGGCTGGATGCCATGTTTAGGCCTTATGCCAGTTTTTTTTTTACCCTTAGAGGTCTTTTCTTGCTATCCTCTCATTGTTTTTGATTGAAAATCTATACTCATTCATGTTATACATATTTACTACATAGCTCAGTCTCTATTACTCTATTTTGATACATCATATAAATGTTGTTTGGCCAAATGCTTAGATTTTTGAGAGCCCGAGGAGCTAGAGAGGTGCATGAATGAGTGAGGCCGAGGGCCTGTTTGTGAGGTATTGTACCTTAGCACCTGAGTTGGCCGTGCGGATTCTGATGTGATATGGTGGCACATGAGTTGTGCATGCGGTCCTTGAGATGATATTATAGCACGTGATTTGTTCGTAAAACACGTGAGTTGTCCGTACAGATTAGCGCTTCGGCTGTAGGATCTCCTCCGGAATCTGTACACACCCCAAGTGAGCGCATGTACCTACTGAGTGCGAGTGCCGAGTACCAACTGACTGGGAGGCATGCATGGTGGTGAGGTTTTCTCGATGGGCTGTATACGAGTGACTGTGAGGTTTGTCCGAGGGGCTGTATATGAGTGATGTTTTTGCCCGAGGGGCTGATTATGATTTCATCATTTTTGCTTACTTATGCATTGAGCCTTTGTTTGAAAACTGTTGGAAGATGTCTTAAAATGATTTTAATGGAACTGGATTTAAACGAGATGATTTGATTCAAACTCTGGTTTTAAAAGCATGCTGTAATTTTTACTGAATTTTCGTGATATGACTTTACTTGCATTATTGCTCGTCACTACTGCTCAGTCTTTATTTACTATTGTTACTTACTGAGTTGGCGTACTCACGTTACTCCCTGTACCTTGTGTGTAGATCCAGGCGTATCTGGTCACGGTAGTGGCTGTTGACTATTCTAGTTGTTGATTCTTGGAGATAGCAAGGTAGCTGCCTGGCGATCGCAGCCTGCTCTTCTCTTTCTTATCTTTCTTTAGATGGATTTAGTTATTTTCCAGACTATGTTAGTCTCGGTATTTCAGACAGTTGTTGTAGATTTCTCATGAATAGTGACACCCCGATGTCAGGCTTTTCTTTCCGCACTTTTGGTTTGATTTGAATTTATTTATGAAAGGTTTATTATGAAATAACTTTGAAATTATATTTGGAAATGAAAACATCATTTTGGTTTTGGTAATGAGTCTGCTTGCCTAGTACCACGATAGGCGCCATCACAACTAGATTAGTTTGGGTCGTGATAAGTTTGTATCAGAGCCTAGGTTACATAGGTCTCACGAGTCATTTGCAGGTTTAGTAGAGTCTTGTGGATCAGTGCAGAGATGTCCGTACTTATCTTCGAGGGGATGCGGAACACTTAGGAAAAATCTCACATTCTTGATTTCTTGTCGTGTGAATCTGTTGATTCTGATAACTAAACTTCTATTGTTTAATTCTCTCACAGATGGTGAGGACTCGCACTACCGATCAGGGTGACCAGCCGCCAATACCACCAGCCAGGCCTGCGAGAGGCCGAGGCCGAGGCCGCGATTGAGGCTGTGGTAAGGATAGAGGTGCAGCCCGCATAGCAGCCGGGGAAGTACCTGTAGACCCTCAAGTTGCTCCAGACCAGGTCCCAGTCGCTGATGCTCCGGCGGGACCAGCTCAAGAACCACCTGTACCTATTGTGATTCTTGTCCTTCAGGAGGCCTTAACTCAGATCTTATCAGTATGTACTGTCCTTGCTTAGGCGGTGTCTATTTCTATGGCTGCAGCTACTTCTCAGGCGGGGGGAGGCACTCAGACTCCCGCCGCCCCCACACCGGAGCAGGTTGTTCAGGGACTCCAAACACCGGGGGCACCACCAGCCCAGCCGGTTGCAGCTGCACAGGAGCATGTAGTTCCTACTATGCCTAAGGATGATCATCGCAGGTTGAAGAGGTTTGGGAGACTCCAGCCTCCACCTTTCAGTGGCACAGAGAGATAGGATGCCCGGGATTTCTTGGACAGGTTTCAGAAAATACTCCGTACAACTGGTATTCTGGAGACTTGTGGGGTCTCGTTCACTACTTTTCAGTTTTCTGGGGCTACACTCTGATGGTGGGAGACTTACAAGAGGCGTAGGCCTGTTGGCGCAACACCTCTCACTTGACAGCAGTTTTCCGTGGTCTTTTTGGAGAAGTTTGTGCTCAGTACCGTAGAGAGGAGCTGCGCAGGCAGTTTGAGCAGCTTTGACAGGGTGATATGTCTGTTACACAGTATGAGATGCGGTTCTCCGAGTTGGCCCGTCATGCGATCTGGTTGGTTCCCACATATCGAGAGAGGATCGGGAGGTTTATAGATGGCCTCGGCTTTCAGCTTCGATTGATTATGACCAAAGAAAGAGTGTCTGGTGATACCTTTGATGAGGTTGTTGACATTGCTCGATAGATTGAGATGTTTCGCGGTCAGGAGAGGGTTGAGAGGGAGGCTATGGTCAGGGTGGATTCATCGATGCTCCTTCTAGGGTCAGTTCCAGCACGGTAGGGGTCGCCATTTCAGACAGGCTCAGACAACTCGGCCATTTCACGGTGGTGCATCATCTAGCCATGGTTCTCAACCTCATCAGCACGACCAGTCATCATTCAGTGCACTGCCAGCACAGAGTTCTCATCATGCCGCATCTGCTCAGGTATCCCCAAGTAGTTCTTTTGGTCATCAGGAGCAGCAGTTTCGTCAGAAGAGGGGTTGTTTCGAGTGCGAGGATTTTGGTCACATTATGAGGATTTCCCTAGGCTATTGGGTGAGACTCCACAACGGAGCACTCGACTGATAGCACCAGCACCAGTTCCTCCGCCACCCGCCCAGCCAGCTAGGGGTGGACCTTAGCCAATGAGGGGCGAAGCTCAGTCAACTTGGGGTCGCCCGAGAGGGGGAGGCAGATCAGGGGGTGGCCAGGCCCGTTTCTATGCCCTCCCAGTCAGGCTAGATACTATTGCTTCAGATGCTGTGATTACATGTATTGTCTCAGTTTGTCACAGAGATGCCTCGGTATTATTTGACCATGGTTCCAAGTATTCCTATGTTTCCTCATATTTCGTTCATTTTCTGGATATGCCCCGTGAGTCTTTAGTTTCATTTGTTCATGTATCTACTCCTGTGGGCGATACTATTATTGTGGACCGTGTGTATTGGTCGTGTGTGGTGACTATTGGGAGTCTGGAGACCCGAGTGGATCTTTTGTTGCTTAGTATGGTTGACTTCAATGTTATATTGGGTATGGATTGGTTATCTCCATGTCATGCTATTCTAGATTGTCACGCTAAGACTGTGACGTTAGCGATGCCGAGATTTTTGAGGGTAGAGTTGAGTGGATCTATATACTATGTACCGAGTAGGGTGATATCATATTTGAAGGCTCAACATATGGTTGAGAAAGGTTGTCTCTCTTATTTGGCTTTTGTGAGAGATGTTAGTGCAAAGACTCCTGCCATTGATTCTGTTCTGGTGGTACGTGACTTTCCGGATGTGCTTCCTGCAGACCTGCCGGGCATGCTGCCTGACAGGGAAATTGACTTTGGTATTGATTTTGTGCCAGGCACTCAGCCCATTTCTATTCCACCATTTCGTATGGCACCAACGGAGTTGAAGGAATTGAAAGAATAGCTTCAGGAACTCCTTGATAAGGGTTTATTCGGCCTAGTGTGCCACCTTGGGGTGCACCGGTTTTATTTGTGAAGAAGAAGGATGGCTCCATGAGAATGTGCATTGATTATAAGCAGTTGAACAAGGTCACAGTCAAGAAAAAGTATCCTCTGTCTCGTATTGATGATTTATTTGACCAGCTTCAGGGAGCGAGGGTGTTCTCTAAGATTGATTTGAGGTCTGGGTATCACCAGCTGAAGGTTTGAGATTCGGATATTCTTAAGATAGCTTTCAGGACCCGTTATGGCCATTATGAGTTCTTGATGATGTCTTTTGGGCTGGCCAATGCCCCAGCAGCGTTCATGCATTTGATGAACAGTATATTCCAACCCTATTTGGACTCGTTCGTTATTGTATTCATTGATGACATCCTGGTGTACTCTCGTAGCCAGGAGGAGCATGCTCAACATTTGAGGATTGTGTTACAGATATTGAGGGAGGAGAAGCTTTATGAAAAGTTATCCAAGTGTGAGTTTTGGCTCAGTTCAGTAGCATTCTTGGGGCACGTGGTGTCCAGTGAGGGTATTCAGGTGGATCTAAAGAAGATAGATGCGGTGCAGAGTTGGCCCAGACCATCCTCAGCCAGGAGATTAGGAGTTTCCTTGGTTTGGCGGGTTATTACCGTCGCTTTGTGGAGGGATTTTCATCTATTGCATCGCCCTTGACCAAATTGACCCAAAATGGTTCTCCATTCAGGTGGTCGGATGAGTGTGAAGAGAGCTTTCAGAAGCTCAAGAATGCTTTGACCATAGCTCTAGTGTTAGTTCTTCCATTAACTTCAAGTCCTTACACCGTGTATTGTGATGCCTCGAGGATAGGAATTTGATGTATTTTGATGCAGGAGAGTAGGGTGATTGCCTATGCCTCGTGCCAGGTGAAGATCCATGAGAAGAACTATCCTGTCCATGATCTAGAGTTAGCAGCCATTGTTCACGCCTTGAAGATTTGGCGTCATTATTTATATGGGGTTCATTGTGAGATCTATACTGATCACCAGAGTCTGCAATACCTGTTTAAGCAGAAGGATCTTAATTTGCATCAGCGGAGATGGTTGGAGCTTCTTAAGGACTATGATATCACTATTTTGTACCATCCGGGGAAGGCCAATGTGGTGGCCGATGCTTTGAGCCGCCGGGCGGAGAGTTTGGGGAGTTTAGCATATCTTCCAGCAACAGAGAGACCCTTGGCATTGGCTGTTCAGGCCTTAGCAGGCCAGCTTATGAGATTGGATAATTCGGAGCTTAGTCAGATATTGGCTTGCGTGGTCTCTAGGTCTTCTTTTTATGACCGTATCAGGGAGCGTCAGTATGATGACCCCCACTTGCTCGTTCTTCAGGACAGGGTCTGGCGAGGTGATGCATAATGTACCAGGATTTGAGGCAGCACTATTGGTGGAGGCATATGAAGAATGATATAGTTGGGTTTGTAGCTCGGTGCCTCACCTGTTAGCAGGTTAAGTATGAGCATCAGAGACCAGGTGGCTTGCTTCAGAGATTAGAGATCCCGGAGTGGAAGTGGGAGCGGATCACCATGGACTTTGTAGTTGGGCTCCCACGGACTTCGAGGAAGTTCGATGCTATTTGGGTTATTGTGGATTGGCTGACCAAGTCCGCGCACTTCATTCCTGTTGGTACTACTTATACTTTAGAGAAGTTGGCTGAGATTTATATTCGAGAGGTTGTTCGCCTGCATGGTTTTCCCGTTTCCATCATTTCAGATAGGGGTACTCAGTTTACATCTCAGTTTTGGAGGGCCGTACAATGAGAGTTGGGTACTCAGGTTGAGTTGAGCATAACTTTTCACCCTCAGACGGATGAATAGTCCGAGCGTACTAATCATATATTGGAGGACATGTTGCATGCTTGTGTCATTGATTTGGTGGTTCATGGGACCAATTTCTACCACTCGCGGAGTTTGCATATAACAACAATTATCAGTCGAGTATTCAGATGGCTCCGTACAAGGATTTGTATGGGAGGAGGTGTAGATCTCCGGTTGGATGGTTTGAGCTGGGCGAGGCTAGGCTCTTGGGTATAGACTTCGTTCAGGATACCTTAGATAAGGTGAAATTGATTCAGGAGCGGCTTTGCACGGCGCAGTCTAGGCAGAAGAGCTATGCGGACAGGAAGGTCCGCGATGTATCTTTTATGGTTGAGGAGAAGGTTTTTCTCAAGGTATCACCCATGAAGGGTGTTATGAGGTTTGGGAAGAGGGGCAAGTTGAGCCCCCGGTTCATTGGGCCTTTGGGAAGGGTGTTATGAGGTTTGGGAAGAGGGGCAAGTTGAGCCCCCGGTTCATTGGGCCTTTGGGAAGGGTGTTATGAGGTTTGTCATGAGGTTCTTCAGAGGATAGGGGAGGTGGATTATAATCTTGCCTTGACACCTAGTTTGTCGAGTGTGCATCCATTATTTCATGTTTCCATGCTTCGGAAGTATGTTGGCGATACGTCCCATGTTTTGGACTTCATCACAATTCAGTTGGAGGGTAATATGACATATGATGTGGAGCCGGTGGCTATTTTAGATTGGCAGGTTCGAAAGTTGAGGTCAAACGACATAGCTTTAGTGAAGGTGCGGTGGATAGGTTAGCCTGTGGAGGAGGCCACCTGGGAGACCTAGCGGGAGATGCGGAGTAGATATCCACACCTATTTGAGACTCTAGGTATGTTCCTAGACTCGTTCAAGGACGAACGTTTGTTTAAGAGGGGGAGAATGTAACGACCTGGCCGGTCATTTCGAGAGTTATAGCCCTATTTTTCCCATTTATGCTTCTTTATGTGTTATTCAGCTATATTGTATTATATCATGTTGGTTGGTTCGGATCCAAAGTGTTTTCGGAGTGGAATGAGACACTTAGTCTCCTATTTAGAAGCTTAAGTTGGAAAAGTCAACCGGATCTTGACTTATGTGTGAATAATCTTGGATTTGAATTTTTATGGTTCTGTTAGCTCCGTTAGGCGATTTTGGACTTAGGAGCGCGTCCGGAATGTAATTTGGAGGTCCGTGGTAAAATTAGGCTTGAATTGGCGAAAGTTGGAAATTTGGTGATTTTGGTCGACAGTGGAAAATTTGATATCAGGGTTGCAATGGAATTACGAAAGTTGTAGTAGGTTTGTAGTTTCATTTTTGACGTGTGTGTAAAATTTGAGGTCATTCGTACGTGGTTTGATAGGTTTCGACGTCGTTTGCGAAATTTGGAAGTTTAGAAGTTCTTAGGCTTAAATCCGAGGGTAATTTGGTGTTTTGATGTTGTTTTGGGTGTTCCGAAGGTTCAACTAAGTTTATATGTTGATATATGACTTATTGGTATGGTTGGTTGAGGTACCGAGGGCCTAAGGGTGTATTTTGGGTGGCTAACGGATCAATGTTTGAAGTTAGAGAAATTTCTGAAGTTGGCTGTTGCTGGTGTCATCGCACCTGCGAGGGTTTGGCCGCAGGTGCGAAGCCGCATGTGCGGTGGGTAACGCGCAGGTGCAAGAGTTTGTTGGACTGGAGAGAATTGTAGGTGCGAGTGGGTGTGCGCACCTACGAGCCTGCATAAGCGAGTTGTTGCCCGCAGATGCGAAAGAGATGAGGTCAGGCAGTGCCGCAAGTGCGAGGCCATTTCTCCACCTGCCTGGTCGCAAATGCAGATGTTGGGCTAGGTGCGAAGTTGGGAGTTTTAGTGGTTTACTGTAGGTGTGGAAGTTTTGGCACAAATGCGAAGCCGCAGGTTCGCATATATAGCCACAGGTGCGAAAGACCTGGGCAGAAAGTATAACTAAAACACTTCGCGAATTTTGGTTCATTTCCACCATTTTCAATTCGGTTTTCGGAGCTTTTGAAGTGATTTTGAAGAGAGATTCAAGGGGTTGTCAGTGAGGTAAGTTTCTTGGGCTCTAATAATCCTATCTATGGTGTTTCCCCCGTTGTTTTATCAAGTAATTAGTGGAAATTAGGGGTGAAAATGAGGGGTTAGGGCTTGGGATTTTGGAGAGTTTGATGGGAGGATTTGAGGGGTCAAACGGTGTCGTATTTTGATAAATTTCGTATGTATGGACTTGTGAGTGATTGAGCTTTCTAGTTTTTTAATTTTTGTCGGGTTTCGATACGTGGGCCTGGGGGCCGGGTTTGAGCCAATTTCAGGTTTTTGGTATAAATTGATAGTTTTCTCTTGGAATTCATTCCATTAGTGTATATTGATGGTATTGTGCTTGTTGTGAATAGATTCGGAGCATTTGGAGGCCGAATCGAGGGGAAAGAGCATCGCAGAGTAGAGATTTGACCGACTTGAGGTAAGTAACGGTTGTAAATCTGGTCCTGAGGGTATGAAACACCGGATTTTGTGTCATGTGACAATTTTGAGGTGACGCACATGCTAGGTGACGGGCGTGTGGGCGTGCACTGTTGGGGATTGTGACTTGGTCTGTCCCATAGCAACTATAAAGTTGCATATTTTGTTGAGACTATATGATACTTATGTGTTTTAGAAAGAATTTCTGTACATTGGGCTGGATGCCATGTTTAGGCCTTATGCAGTGTGTTTTGACCCTTAGAGGTCTTTTCTTGCTATCCTCTCATTGTTTTTGATTGAAAATCTATACTCAGTCATGTTATACATATTTACTGCATAGCTCATCCTCTATTACTCTATTTTGATACATCATATAAATGTCGTCTGCCGAATGCTTTGATTTCTGAGAGCCCGAGGGGCTGGAGAGGTGCATAACTGAGTGAGGCGAGGGCCTGTTTGTGAGGTATTGTACCTTAGCACATGGTTTGTCCGTGTGGATTCTTACGTGATAGGTGGCACGTGAGTTGTCCGTGAGGGCCTTGAGATGATATTATAGCACGTGAGTTGTTCGTGCAGATTAGCGCTTGGGTTGTAGGAGCCCATCCGGAGTCTGTACACACCCCAAGTGAGCGCAGGTACCTACTGAGTGTGAGTGCCAAGTGCCGAGTGCTGAGTGACTGGGAGGCATGAGTGATGGTGAGGTTTTCCCGAGGGGCTATATACGAGTGACTGTAAGGTTTGCCAGAGAGGGTGTATATGAGTGATGTTTTTTCCCGAGGGGATGATTATGATTTCATCATTTTTGCTCACCTTTGCATTGAGATTTTGTTTGAAAACTGTTGGAAGATGTCTTTATATGATTTTACCGGAACTGGATTTAAACGAGATGATTTGATTCAAACTCTGGTTTTAAAAACATGCTGTAATTTTTACTTAATTTTCGTGATATGACTTTACTTGCATTATTGCTCGTCATTACTGCTCAGTCTTTATTTACTGTTGTTACTTACTGGGTTGGCGTACTCACGTTACTCCCTGCACCTTGTGCGCAAATCCAGGCGTATCTGGTCACAGTAGCGGCTGTTGACTATTCCAGTTGCTGATTTCTTGGAGATAGCAAGGTAGCTGCCTGGCGATCGCAACCCTGCTCTTATCCCTCTTATCTTCCTTTGGATGTATTTAGTTATTTTCCAGACTATGTTAGTCTCAGTATTTCAGACAACTTTTTTAGATTGCTCATGACGAGTGACACCCCGATATCGGTCTTTTCTTTCTGCACTTTTGGTTTGATTTGAATTTCCTTATGAAAGGTGTATTATGAAATATCTTTGAAAATGAAAACATCGTTTTAGTTTTGGTAATGAGTTAGCTTTCCTAGTAACACGATAGGCGCCATCACGATTGGGTTAGTTTGGGTCGTGACAATGGATCGTTTCCAGGGGCGGATTTATAGGAATAAGTACGGGGCACGTGAACCCATGGTCTCTTCGAAAAATTAGATATTTTATGTATATATTTTTTAAAATCTGTATAATATTAACTGTTGGCACTCATGATACAAGAAAGTTAAATGGTGCACTTTGGCGCCGTTGCTAGGGACTCAGAATTAGCTATTTTTCTAGATTAAGTATTTTTTTTATCTATTAAATTTTTTTTATTTTATTTTAGTTAGTATTTTTTTATTTATTTTAATATGTCATCTTGGAATAAAAATTATTCAAATGATGGTTATTCTTATTTTGATGATCCTTGTCCATATTGTGGAGGACCCTATTAGTGGAAAAATTGTCAGACTGTTCCCTGGAGCGAATTGTGCGCGAAATCTCAATCCTTTGAGTGGAATATTTGTAATATGTGTGGTGGTCAAGATGGCTACTGGGATGATTGTTCTAATTCTTTTCATCCTTCTCTGAGCCCTTATTATGATCTTTCTAATAGTGTTTGTGAGTTTGATAGGGGCAATAAAAGTGCAGGATATTGAACGCGATGCATATATTAGGGATATTTTGAGGCAAGTTGTAGAGCAACAGGTTGAACTCAAAAAAGATATGAAAATAATGAGGGCATCAATCAAGAATGAAATCCAATCTAGAAGAATTAAATGAAGAAAGTGAGTTCCAGCGAGAGGAAAATTTTGAATAAGTGGAGATATGGCCAGTGGAACAAGCTGAAAAGTTAGAAATATATGAGGCTCAACGTGAGGAAATTACTGATGGGATGAGACACTTTATATAAGGAAGAGTTGTATTGAGACAAGAGATCGATAAATTTGGCACTACTATTCACGACTTAGAGGCTCATATGATTGCAAAGGTTGATGCGTCTAACGCCCAACAAAATAGTAATGAGTTGTGTGAAGCTGAAAAGGAGCTTATACGCCAAATTGAGGAGCTAAAAGTGGAGAGTCAATCATGCAAGCATATTTTGTTGATGATGCCCATGTTGAGAAAAGTACACTAGAGCCATGTGATAAAGCATATAATGTTATAATTGAAGACTCTTATGCATGTAAATATGAGGATGTAAAGAGTAATACAATTCTAGAGTTAGGGCGTATTGGTCCTCATTCTATACATTTTTCAATACTGTGCTTGGATGATGACATGAAAATCGAGTCATCTGAGCCTCTGAAGGAGCCGATGAGCGAGGAACGGGGTGCTTACATTCTTGAATTCGTCGTGCTAGAGAGACAAAATTACATACCTCATCCGAAGGCCAAGAAGTCTAAAATGCGATATTGGTTGCTTGGCCGAATTAGATTTGTCTCACTGCCTTGGGAGCATAACCGAAAGCTTGAAGTCAAATTAAGAGCTCAATTCATAAGTTCAAGGTGGAGGAAAAGGTGGTTCACATCATTCCACGACGTTAAACTAGGCGCTTGTTGGGAGGCAAACCAGCTTGGCACGACCCAAAATCCATTAATGATTGTGCTGGCGTCTAACACTATTGTCAGGCAAGCCAACAATTATATAATTAACTTCATTACTCATTTTAGTACTTTTGAAATCATAATTTCCTTCGATTAAAATGTAAGAGATGAAATTTACAAAGTGAATGACAATATTTTTACAACTTGAATACAGAACAACCCAAAAGCATCCCCAAAACCCGGTGTCACGAGTGCATGAGCATCAACTAGGAAGTAAAATAAAATACAACATTTGTACGGAATACAAATAGGACAGGAAAAATACAAGTAACTCTGGAGGAGACTCTGCTGGCTGCAGATCGTAACCTAAAATGCAGCTTGCGGCGAGTCCCCGCATCATCCGTGCCCAAAGGACCACCGGCATAAAAATACCTACACAAAAATGTGCAGCAAGTGTAGTATGAGTACGTAAATCCACGTGTATCCAGTAAGTATCTCGCATAACCCCAGAGGAGTAGTGACGAGGGGTCGACATTGTCACTCACTAGTGGTCCAATAATATCCGGTACAGTAAGGAGGTGAACAAATATGAGGCAGAGTAAATAAATAAAATGAACATGAGAGTGTGGTACATAAATCATGCCGAGGGGAACGGCCCGATCCCATTAGAGTACGGTACATAAATCTTGCCGAGTCGAACTGTAACGACCCGGCCGGTCGTTTTGAGAGTTAGAGCCCCGATCCCCTATTAATTTCTTTTCCCCTATATGATTCTGCTATTTTGTGTTGCCCGGAGGGTTCGTATTGGTTGTTGAAGTGAATTGAGACACTTAGCTCTTAATTGAGAGCTTAAGTTGGAAAAGTCGACCGGATATCGACTTGTGTGTAACGACCTCGGATTTGAATTTGATGGTTCCGTTAGCACTGTTAGGTGATTTTGGACTTAGGAGCGCGTCCGGAATGTGATTTTGAGGCCCGTAGTAGATTTAAGCTTGAATTGGCGAAAGTTGAAATTTTGCCAATTTTGTTCGGCAGTGGAAATTTGGATATCAGGCTCGGAATGGAATTTTGAAAGTAAGAATAGGTTCTTAGTGTCATTTTTGACTTGTGTGTAAAATTTGAGGCCATTCGGACGGGATTTGATATGTTTCGACGTCGTTTGTAGAATTTAGAAATTTCAAAGTTCAAGGCTTGAATCTATGCATAATTCGCTTTTTTGATGTTGTTTGATGTGATTTGAAGACTCAAATAAGTTTTTATGTTATTTTAGGATTGGTTGGTATGTTTGGTTGACGTCCCAGGGGTCCTCGGGTGAGTTTCGGGTGCTTAACGGGGAATTTTTGGACTTAGGAAGGCAGCAGATTTTCTGGTGTTGTTGCAGACTATTCCTTCATCACGTTCGCAAGGGATGTCTCGCGTTCGTAAGCCATCTGAGAGGCCAGCTGGGTTTTTTCTTCGCGTTTGCGACGTTGCTTCCGCGTTCGTGAAGGTATGGAACACTAAGGCTACGCGTTCGTGATAAGGACCTCGCGTTCGCGATGAGCGTCCCATGTTCGCGTAGGGTCAGACTAGTTGAGTTTCACGTTTGCGCCCAGTGCATCACGTTCGCGGTGAGTATTTTTAGGACTGAAACAGCTTATTCTTCACGAACGCGGGTCTTTGACCGCGTTCGCGAAGAAGGAACACCTGGGCAGATTTAAAGTGTTCAAAATCGAGGGTTTATATCATTTTCACCATTTGGACTTGAGAGCTCGGAATTAGGAGATCATTGGAGGGATTTTCACGTGGGTGTTTGGGGTAAGTGATTCTTACCTAGCTTTGGTTAATTCCCATGATTTTGTCTTTAATTTCATCATTTAATTAGTGAATTAGAGTGGAAAATTGGGAAAAATCCTTGGGCCGAATTTTGGAGTTTTGATCAGGATTTTTTTATCAAATTTGAGCAAATTTGGTATGGTTAGAAGTGAATGGGTGTTCATAATTTGTGTTTTTACCCGATTCCAAGACGTGGGCCCGAGGAGGCTTTTTGGGTGTTTTCTATTTTTTTGCCTTAGCTTTGATTTCATTAGCTAGATTAGTTACCTGTAGCTATATTTACCTTATGTAATTAATTTGGCTAGATTTGGGCCATCCGGAGCTGGATATTCGTGGAAAGAGCATTATTACGAATTGGTTTGAGATTGGTTTGAGGTAAGTGGCTTGCCTAACCTTGTGTGAGGGAACTCCCCTTAGGATTTGGTACTGTTTGATATATGAGCGTCGTGTACATGAGGGTGACGAGTACGTACACGGGCTATTTGTTGTAAAACTCCATTTTTCACTAAATCATAACCTGTTTTTCCTTGTTTGAAACACACTAGCTTATGTAACTATCTTGTTTAGAATAGAAAAGCATGCCTACGTGTTTTAACTGCCTATTTGAGCTCTGCGCAGCATGTTTAGTAAAATTTCCTGATTTCTTTGATGTGAACTTAGTCTAAGCTGTAGGTTTCCTTGCTGTAACTGTTATTTATATTGGCTGATCTGCATATTTACTTTGGGACTGCGGAACGATATTCTGGGAGATCCCTTAGCACTGCATATTTACTTTGGGACTACGGAACGATATTCCGGGAGATCCTCCCTGCGCATTTACGTTTGGGACTACGGGACGGTATCCAGGGAGATCTCCTGTTTCTATTACTGTGTTATGAGCTGTTGGCTTCCATTGAATTCTATTCCTGTTACATTTTCGTATTTATTTTATTGTAATATTTCTTTCTGTCTTATTTCATTATATTTATACCAGTAGGGTCCTGACCTGATCTCGTCACTACTCGACCGAGGTTAGGCTTGGCACTTACTGGGTACCATTGTGGTGTACTCACACCATTCCTGCATATGTTTTCGGGCTCTGATCTAGGTACCTCTCGCCCGCCTCAGTATTAGTGCAACCGCAACAGCCCACCGGAGACTTCAAGGTATATTTGCACACGTCCGCAGATCCTCGGAGTCCCCCTCTACCTTACTCTGTTTTACCTCCTTTATTACTTTAGACTCTATGTATAAAAGACAGTAGATAGTTACTCGTAGAGCTTGTGACTCGTGATTCCAGGTTTTGGGAAGTATTGTGTATTGATTCGCGTTGGTTTTACTTGTATATGCCGAGCGGCATTTTACCATTATATAGTCATTATATAATCTTGGTTGTTCCTTTATTTTCTTTATTTCTGTTATTTCGATGTTAATAGGCTTACCTAGTCGTAGCGACTAGGTGCCGTCACGACGTCTTTCACAGGGGGAAAATGGGCCATGACACGAACTGCCTGATCCTATTAGAATAAGAAGTTTAAATGGGTCCTTGACCCCCACTCACGAATGAACATGTGAGTTATAATTTTTAAGGAAAACTTATTCGATGACAACTCATGACGCGCGAGAATCCGTAAGAGGAACACCATTATTCTGTGGCAAAACATAAAACTCGCAAAAACTCTACAATAGCAAGTCCATCACTCTATGCATGTCTAGTCTCAAGTCATAATGAGAAATAAAAGAATTAAACGAGCAAAGATAATCCCTATAGTACAAGTATAGTATGAAGTGAACCTAAGTCTACCCGGACAATAACATGAATCTAACTATGTACGGACTCTCGTCATCTCGTGCGTAAGTAGTCCCCGCAACAAGTTACACATAGTAAATATATCACCTAGGGGTATTTTCCCCCTCACAGAGTTAGACAGGAGACTTACCTTGCTCCGAAGTTCCATAACCGGCTCCAACGTCATTCCAACACCTCAAATCGATGCCCGTCGCTCCAAAACTAGTCAAACAATGTTCAAACCAATAAAAATATACTATAATACTCATAATAAATCAATTTATAACAATTCCCAACTCCGCTCGAAAAGTCAATAAAGTCGGCCCTCAGGCCCTCGTGCCCAGATTTCAAAAATTTTCGAAAATAAATATTACCTATAACTCATATGGTCTATATCCATAAAATCATCCATTTTAATCCATAAATCGACCCTCAAATCAGAGATTTACCATTTCTCAACTTTGGGGTTCAAAATTCTAATTTTTATAATCCAAATACGGATAAAAATAATAACAAACAGAAATAATAAAGGAGAAACATCAAAATATATACTTCCCCCTTGTTGATACGAGAACAACGCCGCGAAAATCACCTCAAACGGAGCTCTAGAACTCAAGATATCCCCAAAATACTAAATTCTCGGTTTAAAACACTGTCCAGGTGATTTTTCTTCATCGCCTTCGCGGGGGACCTTCACGTTGGCGAAGAGCAATTTTTCGTGTTGACTGGTCAACCCAAATTTCTTTCTTCGTGTTAGCGGGACCTCCCTCGCGTTCGCGAAGAACAAAGTCCGCACCAGAAACTAACAATCTTTCCCGACATGAAAATGGGCATAACTCTCTCATACGACATCGGAATTCGACGATTCTTGTTGCTATGACTCCATAATCACAATACGAATCTACTGGTTCAATACAATCACAAATCAAAGATAGTTTCTTCAATATAGTTCCCTTTATGCCCCCAAAAAAATGATGCCGAAACATTAAATAAGAGCGCGACACAACCCAAACACCTCTGAAACACACTCGAGGCCCCCGAGACCCCGTCCAATTACACAATCCAGTCCCAAAAAACAATACTGTTTAACCAAAGAATTTGACCCTTTGACTAAAGCTATTTTTAGGATGAACACAGGTTACTGATAATCAAGGAAATAGAGAAAAATGAATAATAGACAATATTGCAGAAATATAGAAAAACGAAGTCAATTATATTCGAGAATCAGATGCCTTTACAAGCTGTATTCCCCTCCTTTATATAGGAGATTCCTTGATATAACGTACAACTCTTGCTATGGCTGATCATTAATGACTAATTATGACAATAATGAGGCATTACAAAGGATAACGGTAATTGGGATACGGTTACATAACGTTCGAGTAATCAATTGTGGGTCCTTGAATCTGCCCGTAGCTTTGTCTAGATTCATTCTGACCGTGCCTCTTCCCTGTTTTGATCAAGTTGAGTTTCCCCTTGGCTGATAAGCTCGATGGTTTATTGAATCGTGCCTCTTTATTCCGTACCTCTTCAAAGAATCACATCCAGCTGTCACATTCTCCCGTGTCCACGTAACTGGCTGAGTTGTCAAAATCTGGCTTACGTGTGAAACTCTTTTTTACCAATACAGATAGTCCCTCCACTTACCATATATTTATCGATTAATATTTGGTAAGTGGATATTCATTTATGGAGGGAATATTTTTCCGCTGCTTTTCCTCGAAACATTGTATCCTTCTCTGCACCATAGGCGTCGTTTGTCACTTCCATTTAATGCTCATACCACGTGTCTTTTTCGGATTGGTTCTGCATTTACTCGGCACCTTTTAGGGCTTTTTGCAGCTGCGTCAGTCCCGAAGTGACATCTTCAATTATTACTTTTCATCATTATTTTTCTTTTTTTTTCCATGTTTGACGGTTGTCCTCAAGTATAAATACCTTTCTTCTTTTCTTTGCTTCCACGAAACACTTTCTAGCTTTGTCTTTTGTAAAGAAATTCTTCTTGCCTTTGTAAACATGTCTTCTTCAAACCTTCCTCAGGGAGAAATAGATATTGAACATTTAACGCCGTCTTCTGCTCCGAATAGGAGTCCGAGGGGTGGTAGACTTAGAAGTCTAGGATCCACTCCTTCGAGAGGCTCCTCTTCTTCTCAGATAGTTCCCTCTCCTTCCACTAGATCTCTAGTTTCTCCGAGGTTTAGGGTTTCTCGATCTTTGTCTAGAGGTAGAGGTGAACGCCTTCGTGAACCTGGAGTTGATGAAATTGTCCCTGCTGAGTTTGTCTTTGCTAGAGATAATCAAGTTCTTGTAGACCAATCTTCTTCCCTTGAGAGTGTCGAAAGGTATCCAACCCTTATAACTGAGGGTCAGATTTCCCTTGTTCGTAGGGAGTGTTTTTGGAGGCCTGATTTCCCTGTCTATATTCCGAATAGTAATCAAAGAATAACGTCTTACAAGACTGGATATTCTTTTGTTTATGAGTACCCTTTCACTTTAGGGTTTAGACCCCCTATTGACCTAGTCATAATTGAATTCTGCCATTTTTTCAATATCTGTTTAGGACAAGTTGGTCTTTTTATGTGGCGAGTTGTCGCATGTCTTAGGAGTTTTTCTTCTTTAGCCTCGGTTCCTTTTACTTTCAACCATCTTATTCATCTCCACTCTCCTACCTTATTTCGTGAAGGGGTTTTTACTCTGACAGCTAGAAGCAAAAGAGTGCTGGTAACCCCTGGAGATGATAAGGATAGGGGTTGGTACCTCCGGTATGTTGGTGTACCCACTGTTGGTTTAGTGGGTGAAGAAAATATTCCCTTCCCTGAGAAGTGGAATCGCGCACGTGAATATGATTTAGCTCACATCTATTTATTTTTTCCTCATTCTGACTTGAGATGTTTTATTAACACCGTATTTGTTTCTTCTTCTATCAGCAATCATGGATACTGTTGAGAATGTCTCGGTATCCATGATTGGGTAGAAACATTGTTGTTCGTTGCTCCTTTAGAAGAAAGATCTTGGAAGTACCTCGCTGGGAGGTATGAATGGCGTGGAAAGATCTTGGAAGATCTTGGCTTCCTCAACTCTTCAACCCTCCGTGCCTGCTGCTTTGCCCGTGGCTTCTCCAGCTCCTCAATCCTCTATGCCTGTTGCTGTTTCATCTCTTCCTACTTCCATGCCTTCCGCTAGGGAAGTAGGGTCTTCCGGTAGAGAGATGCGGCAGGTGGTAATAGAGGTTCCAGCTGAGGGCAATCTTTTCAAGAAAATGGGTGAGCCCAAAGTGTGGCTCAAGCCTTTGATAGGTCCCTCTGAGAAAGCCAAGCTAGCCAGCCACGGTGCTCTTACATGGGCCAATGAGGTCGTGCATACTTCTTTGAATGTATGATGCAAGTTATCCTCTTTCATTTTCGTATATGAAATTTACCATATCTAACTGGTTTATTTCTTGTAGATTAACCTTATAGGCATGGAGCTTATGAAGATGATTTCAAACACAGACTAGGAGACAAAAGAGTTGCAGGTCGATGCTGATAATTGGAAAGCAAAGTAGTACTGACATGGATGCTTTAGAAGAGGAAAGGAGTACCTAGAAGCGGCAGATGAGACTCATGGCAACAGAACTGGCAGTAGAGAAAGCTTCTTCTAGTCAGGCTGATAAAGACAAGAGTGTTATGGAGTCTTCGTTCACTGAGCATCTGTCCCGTGCCTCAGAGGAGATTAGAGACTTGAAAAACTTGTTGGAGAAGAAGGAGGAATACTCAGGCGAGCTCGTGCAATCACTCACTCGTTCTCAAGAGGACCTTCGTAAGGATTTAGATAGAGCTCAAACTCTAAAGGAGTCGATGGTACCATTAAGGGCCGCCCATGAAGCTGCGAAAGTGGAGAAGAACGGATTGAGAGCTGAGCTTCAAGTATGGGCAAGGGATTATGAAGATCTTAAAGAGGTGGCTGCTGTCGATGTGAGCTGGGCATACATGAATTCTTGCCTTGACACAGTGACGAAAATGAGTCAAGAGGGTTTCGACCTTAGTGCTGAAATAGCTAAAACTAAGGAAGCCATGGAGAAGGCTCAACAAGGTCATAAACTTTATTCACCTGATGGTGAGACTCCAGCCGCTCATGCCTCTTCATCCCTAGTTTCTCCCGCTCTTTCTGACAGTGAAGTCAAACCCCCTCTTGAAGAAGTTAGTTGGTTCACCCCTCTTTTTTTTTCTTTGTCTAAATTGGTGGTTACCCCCAGTCCCATCGGGGGTAAATATGGATTTCTTTAAAGTTACCAAATGACAACTTAGGGGCACCAAAATGTATATATATAAAAATTCCATATGATTAAGTATAAGTTAATACTTAGTTTTTTGCTTAGCCGTTTTAATATATTAATGCTAATATGACTTTTGTTGAGTTTTTGTTTCACTCTTTAAGTCTTTTGCATGCTTCATTTTTCGAGGTTTTAGTTTTACCTCTGAGTTTTGCATGTAGAATGTTTTAGACTACTCGTACCTTTTTGTAATAGACACGGTGTCATATTAAATGTGTGACTTTTTGTAATAGGTATAATTTATGGAAGAGGGACCTTTATAATTAACATGAAGAAGACGTCTCAACTTCATGATAATGCAATAGAGTGATAGGAATTTTTACGCATGTTTAAGAATGTTTCCAAGGAAAGTTTTTTGTTTGAACTTCCATGACATTTTACATGTGTTTGATTATCGTCTAAAACTCATGTTGCAACTGTTTTTGTTTAACAGATTAGATATACTCTTGTATTTCGTAACTGTTTTTCATAGGTAACAGTTTTTCGATATTAATGCAAGGGAACAACTGTATTTTGCTGGTAACAGTTTTTATAAAGATTGGGGTTTTTACCCGCAACTGTTTTCGTTGGAAACAGTTTTCTAATAAGTACGAGGGAAATGTTTTCTTATTCGTAACTGTTTTTATTTGATAACATTTTTCTGAACAAATACAAGGATTTAGATCTTTCATCCATAACTGTTTTATTTGATAACAATTTTTTGAATGAGTGCACTGATGATGATCTTTTACCCCTAACTGTTTTTGTTACAACAGCTTTGAATAAGTATAAAGATGTACATTTCTTTCTCGTGACTAATATTTTTCCTTTCAACCTGAACATGTTCGAAGGTTTTTGTTTTTTGCATTAGGCTGTGTATTTGGATGACTCTTTTGATTTATTTCGATTCTGCTCGTATCACTTGTCTCGTTGAAGAATGAAATCTCGAGCACTTGATTATTCCTTCCTTGTGGTCCTTTTCCTGAAAAGGAAAAATATTCCGGACTTGAAGGTATATAGTTTTTTAGATGATGACTGCTTAACCCTTTAAAACGTCCATCAGAAAGTGTAACCCTAGACTGGGAATTGTGTTATTTCCTCGCTTCTTTGCAGGTCTAATATCATCATCTGGTGATGGGTTAGCTTTATGCCTATCATCTAAAAAAGTTAGTAAATTTTTAAATGTTCAAAATAAAATCGAACGTTTGATACCTTACGGGGGGGTATTCTTTTCCTTAGAAGTAATACGTTTTTAGGTGGATGGCGTTCCAGCTTGTTGGTAGAACTCTGCCATCCATAGCTTCCAACTCATAGGCGTCTTTCCCAGCTATGCCTCAGATTTTGTAAGGTCCTTCCCAGTTTGCATTCAGCTTTCCTGCACCTACTTCTTTCGTTGATTGAAAGACGTTTTTGAGGACGAAGTCCCAAATCTTGAAGTACCTGAGATGAGCTTTACGGTTGTAATAGTGCTCTATGATTTGTTTTTGAGATGCCATCCGTATCAGTGCTTCCTCTCTCCGTGGTTCAAGCAGGTCCAGATTGGTCCTCAATTCGTCGTCGTTTTCTCCCTCCATGGCTGTTGAGAACCTTATGCTTGGTTCACCAATCTCCACAGGTAGTAGACTTCTGAGCCATAAACAAGTGCGAACGGAGTTTCTCCCGTGGCTATTTTTGAAGTTGTTCTGTATGCCTATAGTACCGCTGGTAACTCATTAGGCCAGTTTCCTTTGGCTTTATCCAGCCGCTTCTTTAGATTTTTTTTGATGACCTTATTCGTTGACTCAGCTTGACCATTATCCACGAGGTGGTATGGCGTTGAAGTGATCCGCTTGATTTGCCAACTTTCGAAGAATTCTTTGATTTGCGAGCCTATAAATTGTGGGCCATTATCGCACATGATTTCTTTTGGTATTCCAAAGCGGCATATTATGTTCCGCCATAAGAATATTTTAACTTCCTTTTCTCACACTTGTTTTAACGCTTCTGCCTCTACCCAGTTTGTAAAATAGTCGGTTAGAATGAGCAAAAACCGTACCTGTCCTTTAGCTGTGGGAAGAGGTCCTTCTATGTCCATACCCCATTTCATGAAAGGCCATGGGCATATTATTGGATGCAATAATTCCGCTGGTCGATGCATGATATTGGCAAACCTTTGGCACCTGTCACATTTGGATACGAAGTTTTCGGCTTCTTCTTCCATCTTAGGCCAATAGTATCCAGCCCTGATTAGGGTTTTCAGTAAGGATCTCGCCCCTGAGTGATTCCACAGTGTCCTTCGTGGACTTCTTTCATCACAAATTTCGTTTGGTTAGGTCCGAGGCATTTAACTAGGGTTCCTCCGAACATCTTGCGATAAAGAGAGTTGCGAATAAGGCAGTACCGTGCAGATTTGTGGAGAAATGCTTGAGTTGCTTTCCTGTCTTCAAGTACGGTGCCATTCTGCAAAAAATTAAGAATTTCGTTTCTCCAATCCCAGGTTAAGTTGTTGAAAGTTACCTCATTCCTGTCCTAGTCTATCATTGAATGAAATAGTTGGACGGCAATTGTATTGTCTTTGTTCGTTACTTACGAGACTCCTGCGAGGTTAGCTAATGCATCTGCTTCTGCATTTTCCTCTCTAGGTATTTGCATTGCCTTCCATGTTTTGAATTGTCTCACGAGCTCTCGTGATTTTTCAAGATACTATTGCATTTGAGTCTCTCGAGCGATGTAAGTCCCCTGTATCTGATTTACTACCAGTTGGGAGTCGCTGTTGATCACAATTTGCTCGATTGAGAGCTCCCGTGCGAGTTCAAGCCCTACAATAACAGCTTTGTACTCTGCTTCATTGTTAGTTATAGGATAACACTTGATATCTTGTCGTGTCTTTTCACCCGTGGGTCTGAACAAGGTCCATATGCCTGGATTAGCACCGTTAAAGAGTTGTAACTCTTTTTCTACTTCAGGTACAATGCTATTACTAAAGTCA
>ML434369.1:1984-27430 GCA_005239525.1 Nicotiana knightiana | reverse complement strand
TTTATGCAGAATATTTCTTAAAGGATATGAAGTCACAACGGTGATTGGGTGGCATTGAAAATATGGTCGTAATTTTCTAGATGCCATTATTAAAGCTAAGGCTAACTTTTCCAGATGTGGATATCTAGTCTCAGCATCTAACAAAGTTTTACTTACATAATAGCTAGGTGATTGTTTACCTTTTTCTTCTCTTACCAGTACTGCACTTGCAACAATTTCTAAGACAGCCAGGTAGATATACAATCTTTCCCCTTCTTTTGGCTTTGAAAGCAGTGGTGGTTTCGATAGATAAATCTTTATATTCTTGAGGGCTTGCTGACATTCTTCAGTCCATTCGAACTGATTCTGCTTTTTGAGAACAGAGAAGAATTTAAAATTTTTTTTGGAAGACTTAGAAATAAACCTTCCCAAAGCTGTTATTCTCCCTGTTAGTCTTTGAACTTCCTTTTTATTTGTTAAAATATCAGGTATTTCCTCTATAGCTTTAATTTGAGCAGGATTTACCTCTATTCGTCTGTTCGATACAAGGAAACCCAAAAATTTACCTGATTGCACTAAAGCGCATTTCTCTGGATTCAGCTTCATATTATACCTCTCGTATCGAACCAATCTTCAAGAGTTTCTGTACCTCTTCATCGATCACTTGGTTCTTGAATGGTCCTTGCTTTCTTTTCTTCTCTTCGAGCGGGGCCCAGCCTCATGCCTATATATACTTTCTGCTCAAGCTTTTGTTCAGATAATGGAACAGCTTCGAGCCCCTCCGTAGTTGTTTTGATGTGCTCATCTTCCTCCGGTTCATGAATGATGTCCGGTCTGGAATCTGCATCTGTGCGGTATAGTACACCTTCCGTGGTAACTTGATCTCCTTCTCGTAAGTATTTTCTTTCATACATGTTTCAGCAATAATACCTTCCGTACCTATTTGGATAGTAATTTCTTCCATGCTTGTTTGGGCGGCGTTACCTGCTTGGGAGATTCCCTTATCTCGTAATTCTTCCACCTCTATTTTCTTGTTGTAGTGTACCACAGAGTTTATATTTTTTGCGGTCTGCTGATCACCTCTAATTTGCTGAATCCCCCATTCAGAGGGCAACGTGGAGGGTATTGTTTTCATGTCATGGATCCATGGCCTTCCCACGATCACATTATAAGCCATGTCAGTATCGATGACTTGGAACCTGGTACTTTTGATCACCCCCTCAGCATAAGTGCTAAGCTCAATTTCTTGTTCCTTATATATGCCTGTTTACCTTTATCACTAAACAATTCTATTAAATAGCCATGTTTCAATAAATTTTCTACTTCACCTTGTAAAAATCTGCAATCCACAGTTTTGTGCCCATGATCGTTATAGAATTCACACCAGCGATCTGGGTTCCTTCTACTTGGATTTGACCGCATCTCTTTGGGCCACTTTACCTTGTCTCCCATGTTCCTCAATATTGAGACAAGTTCAGTAGTACTTACATTAAAGGTATGATCCCCAATTTGAGTTTTACCTCTAGGTTGTTCATCTCGATCTTTTTTGGATCTAGACGAGGATGAGACTACGTCTTTTCCTTATGGTCTATAGTCTGACCTAGTGTTTTCGAACCTGGGATGAATATCGTGTCCCGAGGGTCCTAAGTAAGGATCGTACCTATTTTTACTTGTTCTTCTATCTGATTCAGGATGTCTGGATCTGGAATGATCNCATCGTTCCATGTTGTAGCGGGGAATTCTCTTAGACTTTCCTTAAGTCGTCTCGTGGCTTCTGAGCTTTTATCGTTTAGGTTGCTTGAAAATGCCATGGCTGCCCAATTATCAGGCACCCTAGGTAACTACATTCTATCTCGTTGAAACCTATCTACAAACTCACGGAGTAGTTCCGTGTCTCCTTGTTTTATTTTGAATATGTCTTCCATTCTTTTCTCAACTTTTTGTGCACCAAAGTGTGCTTTTATAAATTAATCTACAAGCTCAGCAAAAGAGTCAATAGAATTTTCATGGAGAAGAGAATACCAGGTTAGGGCTCCTTTGGTAAGTGTTTCCCCAAATTTTTTGACAAGGACTGATTCAATCTCTTGTTTTGTTAAGTCGTTGCCTTTTACTCCAGTAGTGAAAGCAGTCACATGATCACGTGGGTCAGATTTTCCATCATATTTGGGAACGTTAGACATTTTAAACTTCTTGGGTATAGGCAAGGTTACCGCACTTGGCTTCCAAGGTTGTTGAGAATACCTATCAACATCAATGCCTTTGATGATATGTGGTACTCCAGGAATTTGTTCGATGCGATCGTTCTGCGTCTTCATCTATTTCAGCATGGTTAGCAGTAAATTTTGTAATTCTGAGTTATTAGATATACCTGGTCTCGTTTCGAGAGATGCATTAGGAGTATCTCCTCTTCCTGAGTTTGCCAACCCAGATTGAGGATTTTCCATGGTGATGCTATTATTGGGGGTGACGTCGGCGGTCTAGGTAACGCTGCCGGTAATCCTCTCGCAAATTCTTGCAAAGCTTGGCTCACATACTCAGCAATCATTTGCTTTACATGATCTTGTTCCACAGTTTGATCATTATCACCATTGTTGTTATTGGATCTTTCTGGGGATTGTTCCCTTGAACGACGTGGGGTTCCTGAAGGCGATGGAACTGGGATTCCACTCCTTTGCTGGTTGTTGTCGTTGGAGTTTGACATAGTTCAGAGGATATCACTTGAAAAGCAAACAAAGATTATCAAATTCCCGGTAACGGAACCAATTTGTTTAACCAAAGAATTAGACCTTTTGACTAAAGCTATTTTTAGGATGAACACGGGTTACTGATAATCAAGGAAATAGAGAAAAATGAATAATAGACAATATTGCAGAAATATAGAAAAGTCAAGTTAATTATATTCGAGAATCAGATGCCTTTACAAGCTGTATTCCCCTCCCTTATATAGGAGATTCTTGATATAACGTACAACTCTTGCTATGGTTGCTCATTAATGACTAATTATGACATTAATGAGGCGTTACAAAGGATAACTGTAATTGGGGTATGATTACATAACGTTCGAGTAATCAATTGTGGGTCCTTGAATCTGCCCGTAGCTTTGTCTAGATTCATTCTGACCGTGCCTCTTCCCTGTTTTGATCAGGTTGAGTTTCCTGTGGCTGATAAGCTCGAGGGTTTATTGAATCGTGCCTCTTTGTTCCGTACCTCTTCAAAGAATCACATCTAGCTGTCACATTCTCCTGTGTCCACGTAACTGGCTGAGTTGTCAAAAGCTGGCTTACGTGTGAAACTATTTTTTACCAATACAAATACGAGCTTAGTCGAAGTCCCAAACCACATCAAGCAACATCAAAATCATGATTTGCGCCTCGAATCAAACTTATAAATTTCTAAAATTTCCAAATTCTATATCTTGTTTCGAAACATACCAAGTCAATCAGGAGCGGCAACAAATTTTGCACACAAGTCCCAAATGACATCATTTACCTATTCCAACTTCCAGAATCGAGATCATGCCCCGATATAAAAAATTCCACTCCCGGTCAAACATTCCAAAAACCTTCAAAATTCCAACTTTTGCCAAATGACCCCGATACGACCTACAGACCTCCAAATCTACAACCGGAAGCACTCCCAACACCAGAATCACCATACGGAGTTATTCCTAGACTCGAAATCCAAAACGGACATCGATAACATTAAGATACACTTCACCCCAAATTTATGAAATCCTTTCAAATGCCAACTTTCCACAATAAGCGCCGAAATGCTCCAGGGTCATGTAAAACACAATCCGAACATACGACCAAGTCCAAAATCATCATAAAAATTTGTTGGGACCTTCAAATCCCGATTCCGAGGTCATTTACTCATAAATCAGACCTTAGTCAATTCTTCCAACTTAAAGCTTCCGAAATGAGAATTTTCTTTCCAAATCAACTTTGAACTTCCCATAATTCAATTCCGACCACGCGTGCAATTCATAATACCTGAAGTGAAGCTGCTCGAAGTCTCAAACCGCCGAACGACGCGCTATAGCTCAAAACGACCGGTCGGGTCATTACATTCTTTCCCACTTAAACACACGTTCATCTTCGAACGTGCTAAGAAATGCTCTAGAGTTGTACAAAATCATTGTTTAACACCTCGTGCACCTACCCTTGCTACCACAACCCACTTGAGCACATTAGCTCGAGCAAATCTAAAAATCCTCCCTTTTATCTAGTCAAATAAGCCTTAGAGCCAAATTCCAACCTCTGAAGTTCTCTACCAGGTTGTTTCCAACATACGAACACCATATCCATCACTATACGATGTACCAATACATGATTGTATACCTGTTTTGAATTCACACCATGCACCGCATAATTCATCTAACCATAATAACACCCTCTAACAATAATCGCCACAATTCCACGATTCCGATGCCCACAACACACCCCATGACACATATAAGTCATGTTCGAACTCTTGCAATACTGCCACGACGGAAGAGATGTGTATAAATTCATAACCAACTGCCGAGTCAACAAATCATTGAGTCTCTCCTCCTGATAATAACCATTACCTCATTATGAACCAAATAACGATATTTGCTCTCAAATATGCAGCATATAAATCCGATCGCACTAATCCCAAGTCTAAAAGTCTCGTCTCACCTAGTACAAGCTGCTCGGGTAATAAACCACCTCAAACACTGCTAAAAGTCTTATATGATGCCATAGTGTGCCAACAAACTACAAACTCAAATAAGGAAAATGAACTCTGGAAAGAACTACTTAACCCAGGTGAATAATTAAACAACCGAAAAGATTTTATGAACCTTCCTCAGAAAATGAGAAACTAAACACACAAGATTAGGTATAGGGAGCTGTACTCAACATCACACTGCTGCGGCATGTAACCCGATCGACACATGATACCGTTATAGTGTGAAACTCGATCCAACCATGATACCCGTGGAGGCGTGCCACCAGATCCAAACAACATACCCGTGGTGGCGTGCCACTCGATACACACATAATAATCTATAAGGAAATACTTACCGAGCTAAAATGCTCATACCTGCGAAATGCCTAAATATCAACCACAAGCACGTGAAGTGCATAATACAAATCCTGGGGAGACGGATAACACCATACTCTATGATAATCAAGCAGAACTAAGGTGCAATAAATGACTTGTATCTCGAGAGCCATCCTGCTCTCACAACACCACAAATTACACAGGATCTCAACATGAGTGCGAATAATCAAACTGCCTCACAACCTACATGGCATAATAGAGATTACACTGAATGGTTGACGATAGAAATAACCTCAAGGCCCGAAGACCCCTCCATAAGCAAAAATATGCCGAAATGAACACATCCGGCTTGATATAGAGCGCACATTCACATCTAGATCCATCCACGAACCTCAAGACAATTCTGATCGTACCGCACTGGGCTAATAACCTTCCAAGGATCCACAATAACCCTATTCATGACACATAAGAACAACCGTCCAATCCAGAACAAACATCCACATTTTGCAACTAAATGAACAGAGCGCCTTCCAGGCCTAAACTATCACATTAGCGATAGTACCATAATTTCCATACTTGGTTTCAATCTTCAATCAATCAAGTGACTAGATGTTACACTTATACCATCTTCTTATGGGATACGATCCCACGACCTTCCGCACCAGGTAACAAGTCTGCACATCCATACCACCGGTTATACTAATGTTGTAAAGCAAATCGGGAATCCGCAATCAGTACACCAAGCCTCTTACACAGGACACTAATATCAGGTGACGCTAAAGACAATACTAGCTCACTCTAAACCTCTAAATTCTTCCCTGCTCATCCGAGCCCTTGACATTCTTGCCAACACTGAATCACAACTTTGATCCTCAACTTCCAATTCCCATGCCGCTCACTGCACCTAACATGCCACTACGTGAGAGCACAAGAATTTCATCATAACTTTGGAACCACTAATAGAATAAACACTTCATCATATAGAAACCTTTCACTTAACTCATTTCAGGAGAACCATTGCAACACGCGACTGAACTCCCATAATCACAGAAAATACAAACCTCAAGCTGTTGTATAAACCACCATAACTCTTCCGGGATCCATCTACCCATAACAGGCCATAAAAATCAAATGCCTCCAAATAAATCAAATTTTGGCGGCCGTCAAGTCTCACAAGTACCTCCACAAATCACCTGTATAACTTAACACGTTGAAGGAACTAATCATTGACACCATCATGCCAATTCAACCATTGCTATCCGAACCATTTTCTTCTAATTTTCTCTGGACTTGCCTCAGAAATAATAATAGCTCTATTCAAAATATAACAAACTCAATCCGCACTGTAACAACCCGGCCGGTCGTTCTGAGAGTTTAGCCCTCTGGTTCATTTCATGTGGTTCAACTTCATTTATGTGTGTTGGGTCGGTTGCTTGGGGTTCAGAGTGGTCATGGTGAGAATTGAGGCACTTAGTCTCTCAAGGTAGCCTAATAATTCAAGAAGTCAACTGAGAGTTGACTTATTGGTGAATGACCTCGAAATGCGTATTTTATGGCCCGTATAGCTTCGTTAGGTGATCTGGGACTTAGGAGTGTGTTCGAAATGAAGTTTTGATGTCCGGTGTAGAATTAGGCTTGAATTGGCAAAAGTTAGTTTTTGGCAATTTTCGATCGGCAATGGAAAATAGGCTATCAGGGTCGGAATGGAATTCCAGAAGTTGGAACAGGTCCTTAATGTCATTTTGGATATGTGTGAAAAATTTTAGGTCAATCGGAGGTGTTTTGGTTGGTTTCGACGTCGTTGGCGAAATTTGGAAGTTTCAAAGTTCATAGGGTTGAATTTGATGTAATTTTGGTGTTTTCATGTTGTTTTTGGTGTTTCGAAGGCTCGACTAAGTTTGAATAATGTTATGGGGTGTGTTGCTAGCTTTTGTAGGGGCACCGAGGGGCTCGGGATTGATTTCGGATGGTTGGCGGAGTTTTGAACTTAGAAAAATTGCAGCAAATGGCTGTTGGTGTAAGTTTCTGGTGTTGGACGCAATCTACAGGTGCATGCCGCAGGTGTGAAAGTTCATGCGCAGGTGCGAAGGGAGTCTAGGCAGGAGGAGTTCCCAAGTGCGAAGGGATGGCCGCACCTGCGAAGCCGCAGGTGCGGAGAAGGGGTCGCAGGTGCGAGAATTTGGTCCGTTAGTGGGTTTTCGCAGGTGCGCACCTGGGACCGCAGGTGCGATTAAAGGCCCGCAGGTGCAGAATTGCTGGGCAGAACAATATAAAAGAAGCCTCCGTGAAATTTTAGTCATTAACCATTGTTGCATGCGATTGGAGCTCATTTGAGGGCAATTTGAAGAGAGAATTCATGGGTCTTCAGTGGAGGTAAGTTCCCGAGTTATTAAAGTCATTTCTATGTTATTTTGTTCGGATTAGACTTGTATTTGAAGGATTAAAGTAAGAGAAGTTTGGAAAATGGGAGGAAAGATTTGGGAATTTCTTTTGGCAATTTTAGTGGGCAATTGTGGTTCATTTTTGATGTTCTTGGTATGTACGGACTCATGGGAGGATAAGGGTTCTTGATGTAAATTTTATCGGATTCTGAGGCATGGGCCCTAGGCTCGGGTTTGGCCCAATTTCGAGATTCTTGTATAATTTGATAGTTTTCGATTGGGTTGTGTTCCTTTAGTACATATTGATGATGTTAAAATGGTTTTGTCTAGATTCGGAGCAATCGGGAGCCAATTCGAGGGGCAAGAGCATAGCGGACTATTATTGTTGCTCGGTAGAGGTAAGTAATGGTTATAAATCTTGTCCTGAGGGTATGAAACCCCGAACTTCATATTTATCATTGATTTTAGAATGGCGCAAATGTCGGATGACGAGTATGTGGCGCGCAACGATTTTTGGATTGGACTTGGTTCTCTCCGCGACAACTATTGAGTTGCATATTTTACTCTAAACTATATGTTAAACTGTTCTAAAGATTTCTGAAATATTTGGGCTATAAGCCATGTTTGGGGCCTCGTGCCGGCTTGTTTAGACCCCTTGGGGGCTTTTTACTGATGTTTTCCTCACTAATTATTGATGATTTCACTCAGTCATATTGTGCTTAGTATTTTCGAAACTCAGCCTGATTTACACTACTTTGAGATTTAAAATGATGTTTTGGGTCGAGTACCCCGTTTTACTAATTCGCCCGAGGGGATTTTGAGAGGTTCTGACTGAGTGAGGCCGAAGGCCTGATTTGTGAGGATATGATACGCCACGAGGTGGCTTGATATTAGTTCTTGGGCTGAAGGAGCCCCTCCGGAGTCTGCACACACCCCCATTAAGCACACCGAGTGTCGAGTGCCGAGTGACGAGTGATTGGGAGGCATGAGTGATTGTGAGGTATGCCCGGGGGGATGATTCTGAGTGACTGTGAGGCATGCCCGAGGGGCTGATTATGATACATGTTTTTGCCCGAGGGGCTACTTATGATTTTACCACTTTCACTCTAAACTTATGAAATATGTTTTTTCCGAGGGGCCTCTTTATGATTTATTTCATTTCATACTAAATCTTTCGGTTTGAAGTTGTTGAAAATATACATTTTTCAAAGGATTTTTCTGAAGTTGGTTTTAAGGCATGATGATTTCATATATCTATGTTTATACTGTTGGAAAGAAAGGTTGTGCATATTGTGAATTGATGACATTGATTTTATGTGTTTCTTGATTCTCAGACCTGATTTATTTTCATTACTACTGAGTTGGTGTACTCACATTACTCCATGCACCTTGTGTGCAGATCCAAGTGTTAGGGCAGGGTGAGCTGTTCATCTGTTCCAGAGATTCTCGGAGGTTTGCGAGGTAGCTGCATGCATCCGCAGTCCTGCTCTCTCTCATGCTTACTATTATAGATTATTTTCTTTTGGGTTGTATATTTTATGTCTATGCTCATGACCAGTGACTCCGGGTTCTCGGGGGTTGTATTTAATATTCAGTATAACTTTAACTATTTTGTAAATGTTATAAAGGGAACCTTTATGGGTTATAAGTATAGTAAAGATGTAAATAGAAGCTTATTATGATTTGAGTGTAGTTTTGGCTGGCCTAGTTCCACGATAGGCTCCATCACGACTGGCTTAGATTTTGAGGTCGTGACAGTTTGGTATAAGAGCGCTAGGTTACATAGGACTCACCGGTCATGAGCAGGTTTAGTAGAGTCTTGCGGATCAGTATGGAAACATCTGTACTTATCTTCGAGAGGCTGCGAAACCATTAGGAAAAATCTCACATTATTGAATTGTAGTCGTGCGAACCCATTTAATTCAGCCAAGAGCGTAGCTCTTGAATTCCTTCCATGTATTCGAACGTGCACGAGAGCGCTTGGTATCAGCTGTGCATCGATGGCTTGTGACTTTTATGGATGAGATGTGATTTTGGCATGTTGGTAATGGGCCAGTCTAGAGGACTTGAGGCCAGATTCATTATGTGGCTTGAGTGCTGAGATTTTCGTTGTGTGGGCACATGTATTTGGGGACTTATATGTCCATTGATGTCCTTATTAACGGGACCTTGTGACTAGATGGCTACGCGGTGAGTGTGATTTTGATGGTTAGATGTGTCCAGACTATGATTTGTGACAAAAGGGTTGGCTAGAAATCTAGCAAGAATTATTGAATGTTTGATTTATGTCTCAGTTTGGTATATGGCTTCGAGTTGTGAGTGTATTGGAAGATCTCTTATGTTGGTTGTGGAGTGAAGCGGATCTTTCTATTGGGTTATGAGTTCTTGGTGATGTCTTTTGAGCTGATCATTGCCCCCGTTCATGTATTTGATTGACGGTGTATTCCAGCCGTATTAGCACTCCTTGTTATTGTATTCATTGATGGCGTCCTGGAATATTCGCGTAGCCAAGAGTAGCATACTCAGTAATTGAGGATGGCATTATAGGGATTCAGGGAGGAAAGGCTCTATGCAAAATTCTCCAAGTGTGAATTTTGGCTCGGTTCAGTAGCATTCTTGGGCCACGTGGTGTCCAGTAAGGGTATCCATGTGGTCAGACATGTGTGGGTAGAGCTTCCAGAAGCTCGAGATTTTTGTGACCACCGCTCCAGTGTTAGTTCTGCCATCAGCTTCAGGTTTTTACCGCGTATTGTGATGCCTCGAGGGTAGGCGTGTTTGTGTTCAGATACAGGAAGGTGTAGTGATTACGTGATAGTTATGGTCTTCAGAAGTGTATGGAGAGATATTAGTTGGGGCTAAGCGGGCAGGGGTATCTCCTGCGGTTTGTGTTAGGGTGTGTGATCCCTATGTAGTTTTGTAATAAGTTCTCTTCTACCGGTAAATGATATATATTGTAATTGGAGTTTAGATAGCTTGTGGAAGTTGGCATTACTGTTACAATGGTGAATGCGAGATTAGCAGATGACTTGAGCTATTAGACGGGTGGTATTATTATGGGCATTGTGAGTTATTGTTTGTCTCGATGGCTTTGGGCCAAGTGGGGGAGTCTGTTAATGATAAGTTGATTGCACGATTATGTGTGGTATTGGTTTCAGTTCGAGGAATATTGGTGGATCAGTTATGACCTGCAGGCGTGGGGTCTGGGAATGTCACGAGTAATTGAAATCTCTTCGATATAGGTTGTAATGTACTTTGTTGGGTAATTGGGTTCTATTGAATGATTTAGTGGAAATTGTAAAAGGTGTAGTGTGTGTAGTGTATGAATTTTCTTGTGGCTTCAAGTGAGTGGATTACTTTCCTAGTATGTTAGTATGAAAACGGGTCAGGTCGATTCTGTCTAATTGGTTAGCGTGATTGAGATTTGCGTTAGAGGGTGTCAAGACTTGTGGTATTTCTACATCATCACAGATTCTACATATCAGTATCGGGAAGGTGAAGGTAATGACTTTAGATTCGCAGGAAGTCTGTTCAGGGTAAGTATTTTGAATATGGTACTTTTGGGGATGTTGGAGAGAGTATTCGGCGGCTTATGAGCCTTAGACGGTATGTTTTTGTGCTTGAGTCGCATGTGGTGAGTCTGGGTTGAAGATTGTGGTATTACGGCAGGGACGAGTATCAATTTCAAGGTAAGTCAGAAGGAACTTGGGTAAATAGGGCAACTTGGTAGTAGGTCGGATCGGCATGGTAAGGGATACGATTAGTTCTTGGGTGTTCATGAGGTGACGAGTTTTTACGGGTGTTTCTTAGAAATTCTCTTTGATTTTTGGTGGCCTGCGTAGCTTGTGAGTTAGAAGGATTCAGTCATGATGGTTTGGTGTTGCGCAAATGGGATTTCGGATAGTTCCGGATGGTTTCTACCGCGGTTAAGGGTGCATATTTTCTTTTGACGTGTAGTGAATTAGCTTCTAAATGGGATCAAATGGAAGTTCTTGGCTAGTTGGGTACGTAGTTTCTTGTGGCTCAGAAGGGATCATGGAGTTCCCGTATTTTTTTGAGGTTGACATGGTGTGTGCGGTATATTGGGTAGAGTTGAGATTTGCATATGTGAGGTCACTGTTCGGTTCTGGAAGGAAGGTCATAAATTCTTAGGCAAGCATGGGCAATTCAGATGACTAGGTAGATGATATCACTAATTGGTGCGACTTGATGAGGGTATACATTTCAGAAAGAGTAATGTGTTGAGTTTAACGGTACTTCATTGGTATCGCGACGCCCTATTGTTGGATCGACTGTTGATATTAAGGGTTGCTTGGTAAACGGAAGAATTATAGGGGTATCCCTCGTGGAATGATTGAGTATTTGGGATGTGTCATGTATTCGAGCGGTGGGGTTGAGATCATATATAGTAATCCGTGCGCTTCATGGACTTCGAGACTGAGAGTTCTCATGAACAGGTTATTTTATGGTAGTGAACTATGAAGATGCGAGCTGAGCTAGTCGGATGTTAGTATGTACCATGATTCCGTCATTTTGAAATTTTCGGTAATTTATCTATCTGTTGTGGGTGATCAGAGTTAATTTAGGGTCACTGGTAGGCTAATATGGGTGTGTGTTCTGCACCGGGTCAAAATTGTTGGCTCCGAGTTTCTATTATTGAGAAATGTACCATTCGATTGTGATTGAGTTTATTCATGTTCTAGAGTGATCTATGAGTTACCCTTCAGTATTGCGAGGAGTGGTGATTATTGGTTATATGAACATATGGTGCGGTTCTAATTGGTCTTTATAGCTAGATTTGAGTAAGGTAAGTAACTGGGTGTTGCGGGATTGAGACGTGTTGGTTATATACCTTCTGTTTCGGGTGGCATGGTATCGTCCGGTTTCCCCGTGGTTATGGAAATGCACTTCGAGTACTTGATGGCGAATTTTGAATGGTTATTGATTTTGGGCAAGGTGTCCTGAAGTATTTCAAGTGGACCAGCGTTTGGATGAGATCGTGCAGTGTAGCAGAGTTATGTAGGGGTATGACCTTTGGTATTGGATTCGTGTGTTTTGATTTTTACGGTGTGTGCCAGGCTGTTAGCATGATATGGTGATGGTAATTGTTAATGGCAGGATAGTCCTCTCGTGTGGATTTTTTATATGATTTGATTTCATTGGGATGTTGCTTTTAGGTGCACAAGTCGCACAGGTTTTGGCTTCGAATTGTATCGATGTGTCATGTTGTCAGGGTGGTCGTGATGAATGAGAAGAGGTCATTGGGCCTAGAATGAACATTTTCAGAATTTTCTACAGCATAGTTGGAAGGATAAATATCGGGAGTCGGCTTAGAAATCTGCTATAATTCCTGTTTGGGAAGGGGGAGCTTCATGTCTGACTGATCGGACGAACGGTTGCTAGTTTCTACGTGCTTCTTTCATCATCAACACTATATGGAAGTATTAGAGCGAGGCGTTTCTTGATAAGAGGTTATGTATCGGTATTGGGTTGTTCTGAGCAGTTATTATGGTTAAGAGTTATCGCTATGAGTGTTTGAGTCATGCGGTGTATTATTTGATTCCATCTGGGGTGCATATATGACTTGATTCAGCATGTTCAGACTTGTTCAGTTTATAGTTATGGAAATTTTGATCTTGTATATTATTTTAGAAGTGGGAATTTGGTTCTAAGGTTTATGGGCCAGGATTTGGGTTTCGAAATTTCAACGGTATTGTGCTATTGGACCTATATGGGATAGGGTGACGTGGGATCACCCCCGGGTATGTGCATGGTAAGCTATGTAACAGTTTGATGGTGTTGGAGAACAACTCTTTGCACGTTCGAGGACGAACGTATGTTTAAGTGAGGGAGGATGTAACGACCCGGCCGGTCGTTCCGAGAGTTTAGTCTCGTTTCCCCCGTTTATGCTTCATTTCATGTGGTTCAAATTCATTTATGTGTGTTGGGTCGGTTGGTTCGGGTTTAGAGTGGTCATGGTGAGAATTGAGGCACTTAGTCTCTCAAGGTAGCCTAATAGTTGAGGAAGTCAACTAAGAGTTGACTTATTGGTGAATGACCTCGGAATGCGGATTTTATGGCCCGGAAAGCTTCATTAGGTGATATGGGACTTAGGAGTGTGTTCGGAATGAAGTTTTGATGTCCGGTGTAGAATTAGGCTTGAATTGGCAAAAGTTAGTTTTTGGCGATTTCCGATCGGCAATGGAAAATAGGCTATCGAGTCGGAATAGAATTTCGGAAGTTGGAACAGGTCCGTAATGTCATTTTGGATATGTGTGCAAAATTTCAGGTCAATGGGAGGTGTTTTGGTTGGTTTCAGCATCGTTGGCGAAAATTGGAAGTTTCAAAGTTCATAGGCTTGAATTTGATGTAATTTTGGTGTTTTCATGTTGTTTTTGGTGTTTCTAAGGTTCGACTAAGTTTGAATAATTCTATGGGGTGTGTTGGTATGTTTGGTAGGGGCCCCGAGGGGCTCGAGATTGATTTCGGATGGTTGGCGGAGTTTTGAACTTGGAAAAATTACAGCAAATGGCTGCTGGTGTAAGTTTCTAAGTTTGGCCGCACCTGCGCATTGGTAGCTGTAGGTGCGATGCCACATGTGCGAAAGTCCAGGCGCAGGTGCGAAGGGAGTCTAGGCAGGAGGAGTCCGCAAGTGCGAAGGGATGGCCGCACCTGCGAAGCCGCAGGTGCGGAGAAGGGGTCGCATGTGCAAAAATTTGGTCCGTTAGTGGGTTTTCGCAGGTGCGCACCTGAGACCACAGGTGCGATTAAAGGCCCACAGGTGCAGAATTGCTGGGCAGAACAGTATAAAAGAAGCCTCCGTGAAATTTTAGTCATTAACCATTGTTGCATGCGGTTGGAGCTCATTTGAGGGAAATTTGAAGAGAGAATTCATGGGTCTTCAGTGGAGGTAAGTTGCCGAGTTATTAATGTCATTTCTATGTTATTTTGTTCGGATTAGGCTTCTATTTGAAGGATTAAAGTAAGAAAAGTTTGGAAAATGGGAGGAAAGATTTGGGAATTTCTTTTGGCAATTTTAGTGGGCAATTGTGATCTGATTTTGATGTTCTTGGTATGTATGGACTCGTGGGAGGATAAGGGTGTAAAGACCCGTAAAATTTTATCGATTTAAAATAGTTCCCAAATGAGTCCTCTAGTTGTTTTATTGTGAGAATCTTTGAAACAAACCTGAACAGAGTAAAAAGTACCCCGAGACTTAAAGAATATAATTTTTCCAGAAAGTAGGTGTTATACGACGCACTATGCGATCACACATCGTGTATGCGGACCTCATAATGGTCGCATACCTAGGTAGAGTACTTCCCCATTTGAAGTCAACTATGCGGTCCAGTATGCGATCGCATAACGTGTATGCGGACCGCACAATAGTCGCATACCTGGGCAGTGTGTTTCGAATTTTGGCCCATCTTGAGGGCCATTATGCGGTCGATTATGCGGACCGCATGTCAGGAATGCGATCGCATTCCTGACCGCACTCTTGTGTCGGGCTTCTATTTTTCTAATTTTAAAACCCGACCCCAGTCCATTAAAAACACCCCTCCCCTTCATTTTTAACCATTTTTCTGGGATATTAGGGAGAGGAAAGAGTGGGTTCTAGAGAGAGAAAGTCCCAACTTCATCAAATTGGTCTTCCTTCATCACTCAAGCTTGGAACTAATCAAGTAGAACACAAATTTCTTCACTCTAAGAGGTAAGCTTCCACCCCATTAACCCTAAATTTCCAGATCTTGTTAAAATGAAACATAGGTAGGATAGTTCATGAAGACGGGGTTAAGAACCTTGCATGCATGCACCCAGTATGTCGTAATCTAGTTAAGGAAAATAGGTTGGGGTAATCTCTCACTAAAGAAGGGTTATCTAATCCAAAAAGAACACCTAGTGTTTGATAGAAAACCCAAATGAGTTCGAGACATATTCATGATTCCTAATTCTAAGTTTAAATGTGCCGCATTATGAATTAGGTTGAAGGTGCTAGGAGGCCCGGTGATTTGAGGTAGAAATTAAGGGAAAATCCCGATTCGAGGTATGTATGGCTAACTCTAACCTTCATAGAATCCTCTTGTGGGTTCCGGGTATTTGGTATGCGTGCCTTGTTTGAAAATATGTGAATTGATTATTCAGACGTGTTGAGGCGTGAGATTCTATTCTCTGACTTTCCTGGTTGATTACCATGCTATTGTGCTGTATGAAGTTGTGAAATATGTTTGATGGGTAATGAACGAAAGATTGATAATGTGCTCAAATGTGAGAATGTGTAAAATAGTTGGAAGCCATGGGTGGAAAGTAATGAAAAAGATTATTATGAAACAATGTAACTGAATTGGGCGATTGTGGCAACATCGTGTTCATGAAATTACTACTTGATGAGAGCTATGGTGCCTTGGGCCCAAATGCATAAATTGTTGATAGGAACTTGTATTCCTTGAAGTGATGATTCTTGTGATGTAATTGTTTGTGGTTGCTGTTATGAAATGTGATTGTCAGGTGGGATAGGGTTGCACGCTGCAACACAAAGCAATAAGCTTGATAAGGTGTGAGGCAATAAGGGTGGCCGAGGTAACAAGGGTGGCCGAGGTAATAAGGGTGGCCGATGTAATAAGGACGGAATGTGATCGTTATCACCATCAAAATGAAAATCGGGGAAACTCTTGAATATGGAAATGTTGAAAAGAGGAAAATGAGAGATTGTGAAACTTGATGATTTGGTTGTTCTTTTCCACATGCATTGATTGATTGGTTCTATTACTGTTTCTTACTTGTGTATTGCTTGATTGTACTTGGGATAAAGTTTGTTCATACATACTAGTACTATTCCATAGTGCTAACGTCCCTTTTGCCGGGGGCGCTACATTTTCTTATATAAATGTAGGTGGTTCTACAGCAGGTAATTCAGCCCACCGTCAGTAGTGCCTCCTCTACTTCCGTCAGCTGTTCTGGTGATCCCCACTTGCTCCCGGGGCCACGTGTGGCTCATGTCACCTTAATTTGAGTTTATGGTGTAGTGTAAGGTATAGCCGGGCCTTGTTGCCGGCAAGTAGTATATAAATCTTTTGTACTTCTAGAGGCCTCGTAGACACAATGTGGGGAAAGTATATATGTATTTTGGGTAGTAAGCGTACGGTTTGGAATCGTGGTCCACGTTGTTAATGTTGTATGTATTTTGTAAGTATTTGGTATCATGTGTTAGAAATGATAAAAGGTAGAAGTGAATTCAAGTTGGAAACTTATGCTTAAGTTACAAATGGCTATTTTACCTGAATGATGTATATTGAAATCACGGGGTAACGCGTGAGATAGGAAAGGCAAATCAGGTTCGCTTGACTGGGGTCACCCGGTTGAGTTCCAGTCGCGTCCCTCGATTTTGGGGCGTGACAAAGGGTTCTTGTGATGTAAATTTTATCGGATTCTGAGGCGTGGGCATGGGGCTCGGGTTTGGCCGAATTTCAAAATTCTTGTATAATTTGATAGTTTTCGATTGGGTTGTGTTCCTTTAGTATATATTGATGATGTTAAAATGGTTTTTGCTAGATTTGGAGCAATCGGGAGCCAATTCGAGGGGCAAGAGCATAGCGGACTAGTATTGTGGCTCGGTAGAGGTAAGTAATGGTTATAAATTTTGTCCTGAGGGTATGAAACCCCGAACTTCATATTTCTCACTGATTTTAGAATGGCGCACATGTCGGATGACGAGTATGTGGCGCGCACCGATTTTTGGATTGGACATGGTCCACTCCGCGACAACTATTGAGTTGCGTATTTTACTCTAAACTATATGTTAAATTGTGTTCTAATGATTTCTGAAATATTTGGGCTATAAGCTATGTTTGGGGCCTCGTGCCGACTTGTTTAGACCCCTTGGGGACTTTTTACTGCTGTTTTCCTCACTGATTATTGATAATTTCACTCAGTCACATTGTGCTTACTGTTTTCAAAACTCAGCCTGATTTACACTACTTTGAGATTTAAAATGATGTTTTGGGTCGAGTACCCCGTTTTACTGATTCGCCCGAGGGGCTTTTGAGAGATTCTAACTGAGTGATGTCGAGGGCTTGATTTGCGAGGATATGATACGCCACGAGGTGGCTTGATATTAGCGCTTGGGCTGAAGGAGCCCCTCCAGACTCTGCACACACCCCAAGTGATCGCACCGAGTGCTGAGTGCCAAGTGTCGAGTGACGAGTGATTGGGAGGCATGAGTGATTGTGAGGTATGCCTGATGGGCTGATTATGAGCGATTGTGAGGCATGCCCGAGGGGCTGATTATGATACATGTTTTTGCCCGAGGGGCTACTTATGATTTTACCACTTTCACTCTGAACTTATGAAATATGTTTTGCCCGAGGGGCCTCTTTATGATTTATTTCATTTCATACTAAATCTTTCGGTTTGAAGTTGTTGAAAATATACATTTTTCAAAGGATTTTTCTGAAGTTGGTTTTAAGGTCATATATCTATGTTTATACTGTTAGAAAGAAAGGATGTGCATATTGTGAATTGATGACATTGATTTTATGTGTTTCTTGCTTCTCAGACCTGATTTATTTTCATTACTACTGAGTTGGTGTACTCACATTAATCCGTGCACCTTGTGTGCAGATCCAGGTGTTAGGGCAGGGTGAGCTGTTCATCTGTTCCAGAGATTCTCGGAGGTTTGCGAGGTAGCTGCATGCGTCCGCAGTCCTGCTCTCTCTCCTGCTTACTATTATAGAATTTATTTTCTTTTGGGTTGTATATTTTATGTCTATGCTCATGACCTGTGACTCCGGGTTCTCGGGGGGTTGTATTTAATATTTAGTATCACTTTAACTGTTTTATAAATGTTTAAAAGGAACCTTTATGGGTTATCAGTATAGCAAAGATGTAAATAGAAGCTTATTATGATTTGAGTGTAGTTTTGGCTGGCCTAGTTCCACGATAGGCTCCATCACGACTGGCTTAGATTTGGGGTTGTGACATGCACTTATCCTGAGAGACCCAATTCACGAGACCACGTTGTCTCAAAACCAACGAACCATTTCATACGATCCTTGTGAGCACATTTGTATCTTCAACTGGTACACCCATTCTGATAATTCCTCTACGAATCCGAAGTTATTTTATCCCATTCCTCCAATGCTACACCACAGACCGATGATAACTTAGAACACTTCAATCCCCTTTCAAAATCCACTACAAAAGCTCGATGCTTAACTATGCCACGAACTCAAAATCCTTAGGCACCACACTTTAATTTTGTTGAACCCACTAGGACCGCTGTTGAGAGTCACCCACTCAGACTTTTTCCCTAATATAATCAAACTCCAAGGACCTGCTAGCACATGAAAACCCTCTCAAAGAAGCAACCGGCTGAATTCCTTTCCTTGCACATAACCTCCACAAGAAGCATAAACTTCGAGTTTTCCCAAAACCTGAGCATGAATCGATAAGGTCAAATATATCACACATTCCTCAAATCCTTTGCTCGAATTACCACTGATGTTTTCTTTCCTTAGTCGTAATAACCCACCTATACAACGATAGCCAGAAAACCTCACAAGTGGACAACCACGCAATACAATCGTAGACGGTGGGGCTTTTCCACTTAGCTTGAAGCTACAATTGCATAATCCTGGCACCCACCAATATTCCTTCTTCCCCATTGACATCAGCTAAAAGGAACAATGCATTCCAAAATCGAAGTCATGTTGCATCCAAATAAAATCCGTGGACCTAGTAACTGTCCACCATGAATTCCAAATGGCTCCAAATTTTCCTCAAGGCGTGTGGCCATCCTACCACATAACCTATATGTTACTCTGCCACTCTCCCACTTTGGTTAAACCCTCTCCTTTACGCAACTGCCCGACTTTTGCTTTTCATACTTGACCTACTAGTAATTCAACCACCGTGAGACTCCTTCTGTCATGCCCTTCCTCATCCTTCGCCGCCCCAACTCCTGGCCCCAAGCACAATCCATCCCTGCAGCACCTAATCTAACCAATTGCCACCAACTCTTAACCTCCTTTAAGATCATCTTTCTCGAGCCATCAACGTTAGAAACACCGATTCGATCCCAAAACCGCTACATACCGCTATATTCGACAATCGCTTCTCAGGCACCATTTCACAGCACCCTGCCCCGTAGGCGAATCAAGGAGTCCATAACACCGGTGAACCGTAATACTTCAAATAAGGACAACGACACTACATCATAGATGAAATACCAAGTCTCGTTACTCCATCAAACCAAATCCTGAACATTCATAGTCCAATTGCCTTTCCTTTGCTGGAAATAAACATTAAACCTCTAATCATGTGCTGAGAAATCCTCCTTTAAAGTCATTCACTGCCACAATCCATAAATAAGCACCCTACCATTACACCAACACTGTGTGATAACAACGCATGAATCATCATAACAATGTTCCCAACTTCAAAACCATAGGCAATACTGATATTGAGCTGTTACGGAAGAACATCCTTCCGCAAGGCGACGACAATAGACCAATCGTATACGCAAGGATAAACATCCTGCACCACATCTGCAGTACCATTACAATTCCTCGATCCCCAATTGATAACAAGCGCTTCATTTCGCATAAGATTGAGTAGGAAGGAAATAAATGCATAAGCCTCAAAGGAATCATATCGCATGATGAGGAATCAAGAAGGGAAGTGCTCCTAACAGTCTTGTAGCCTCTCAAAGATAAGTACAGATGCCTCCGCACCGATCCGCAAGACTCTACTAGAATTGCTCATGAATCGTGAGACCTAAATGAACCTAACGCTCTGATACCATATTGGCACGACCCAAAAACTATTAAAGGTCGTGATGGCGCCTTACACTGCTGTCAGGTAAGCCAACAATTATATAATTAACTTCATTACTCATTTTAGTACTTTTGAAATCATAATTTCCTTCGATTAAAATGTAAGAGAAGAAACTTACAAAGTGAATGACAATATTTTTACAACTTGAATACAGAACAACCCAAAAGCATCCCTAAAACCCGGTGTCACGAGTGCATGAGCATCAACTAGGAAGTGAAATAAAATACAACATCTGTCCGGAATATAAATAGGACAGGAAAAATACAAATAACTCTGGAGGAGATTCTGTTGGCTGCGGATCGTAACCTGAAATGCAGCTCGCGGCAAGTCCCCGCATCATCCATGCCTCCGTGACCAAAGGACCACCGGACATAAAAGTACCTGCACAAAAATGTGCAACAAGTGTAGTATGAGTATGTAAATCCACGTGTAACCAGTAAGTATCTAGCTTAACCCCGGAGGAGTAGTGACGAGGGATCGACATTGACACTCACTAATGGTCCAATAATATCACGTACAATAAGGAGGTGAACAAATATGAGGCAGAGTAAATAAATAAAATGAACAAGTGTAAATATGTGGTACAATTATCCTCCTTACAATAAACTCAAGCTCTTAATTAGAAAATTCCTCCTCAACCGGAGCAATATATATATATATATATATAGGACCTCACCAAATAGGTTGTTATAATTCGAATCGGGAAAGACTCACAGATACTTTGGCTTCTTGCCAAATATTACGCACGATTCCATGAGGATATTTTTATAGAAATTCCGAGGCTTACGGCCCGATTCAACATATATACTAAACTATGCATTGCCGATGGTCGAACAACACGAACCATAGATGCATCTATTAAAGTGCCGAGGTGAACGACCCGCTCCCGTAAGAGTGTGGTACATAAATACTTCCGAGGAGAATGGCACGATCCCATTAGAGTGTGGTACATAAATCCTACCAAGGCGAACGTCCCGATCTCATTAGAATAAGAACTTTAAACGGGTCCTTGACCCCCCACTCACGAACGAACATGTGAGTTATAATTTTTATGGAAAAATTATTCGATGACAACGTAAAACGCACGAGAATCTGTAAGAGGAACACCGTTATTCCGTGGCAAATCATAAAACTCGCAAAAACTCTACAATAGCAAGTCCATCACTCTACGCATGTCTAGTCTCAAGTCATAATGCGAAATAAAAGAATTAAACGAGCAAAGATAATCCCTATAGTACAAGTATAGTATGAAGTGAACCTAAGTATACCCGGACAATAACATGAATCTAACTACGTACGTACTCTCGTCATCTCGTGCGTAAGTAGTCCCCGCAATAAGTTGCACATATTAAATATATCACCTAGGGGTATTTTCCCCCTCACGGAGTTAGACAGGAGACTTAACTTGCTCCGAAGTTCCATAACCGGCTCCAACGTCACTCCAACACCTCAAATCGATGCCCGTCGTTCCAAAACTAGTCAAACAATGTGCAAACCAATAAAAATATACTCTAATACTCATAATAAATCAATTAATAACAATTCTCAACTCCACTCGAAAAGTCAATAAAGTCGACCCTTGGGCCCTCGTGCCTGGATTTTGAAAATTTTTGAAAATAAATATTACCCATAACTCATATGGTCTTTATCACGAAAATCATCCAATTTCATCCATCAATCGACCCTCAAATAAGCGATTTACCATTTCTCAACTTTGGGGTTCAAAATTCTAATTTTTATAATCCAAATACGGATACAAATAATAATCAAAGGAAATAATCACGGAGAAACATCCAAACATATATTTAACCCCTTGTTGATACGAGAACAACGCCGTAAAAATCACCTCAAACGGAGCTCTAGAACTCAAGATATGCCCAAAATACTAAATTCTCGGTTTAAAACACTGTCCAGATGGTTTTTCTTCATCGCCTTCGCGGGGGACCTTCACATTCGTGAAGTGAAATTTTTCGTGTTAACCGGTCAATCCAAATTTCTTTCTTCGTGTTAGCAGGACACCTCCCTCGCGTTCGCGAAGAACAAAGTCCGCACCAGAAACCAACAATCTTTCCCGACACGAAAATGAGCATAACTCTCTCATACGACATCGGAATTTGACGATTCTTGTTGCTATCACTCCATAATCACGATACGAATCTACTGGTTCAATCCAATCACAAATAAAATATAGTTTCCTCAATATAGTGCCCTTTATGCCCAAAAAAATGATGCCAAATCATCAAATAAGAGCGCGACACAACCCAAACACCTCTGAAACACACCCGAGGCCCTCGGGACCCCATCCAATTCACAAACCAGTCCCAAAACACAATACAAACTTAGTTGAAGTCACAAAAAACATCAAAATCATGAATCGCGCCTCGAATCAAACTTATAAATTTCCAAACTCTATATCTTGTGTCGAAGCATATCAAATCAATCCGGAACGACTTCAAATTTTGCACACAAGTTCCAAATGACATCACATACCTATTCCAACTACTAGAATTGAGATCCGAGCCTGATATCAAAAAGTCCACTCCCGGTCAAATTTTTCAAAAACCTTCAAATTTCCAACTTTCTCCAAATGAACGCGAAATGACATGTGGGCCTCCAAATCCACATCCGGAAGCACTCCCAACATCAAAATCATCATACGGAGTTATTCCCAGACTCAGAATCCCAAACGAACATTGATAACATTAAGATACACTTTCACCCCAAATTTATGAAATCCTTCCAAATGCCAACTTTTCACAATAAGCGTCGAAATGCTCTCGGGCCATCCAAAACACAATCCGGACATACACCCAAGTGCAAAATCATCATACGAACCTATTGGGACCTTAAAATACCGATTCCGAGGTCGTTTACTCATAAATCAAAACTTAGTCAATCTTCCAACTTAAAGCTTCCGAAATGAGAATTTTCTGGACAAGTCAACACCGACTTCTCGAAATTCAATTCCGACCATGCGTGCAAGTCATATTTTTGTTGAGTTGTTTTTATTCTATTATTTTTTTAGTATTTATTTTTATTTTAAAGGATTATGAGCTTAGGAAGAAAAGCCACTAGAAGTGTACAAGGGTGAGCCAGATGGTTGGAACTAGTGTAAGGTACCTGCAACAAAATACCATCCTTGGGAGAAGTCTGAGTACCCCGTGAACTGCTAGTGCTTCGGCCTTTGGCCTTTTAGGGAGTTTCTTGTTCACCCTCGTTATATATTTTTTCTTTATTTGTGCATTCAGGACACCGCTCTTTTAAGTGTGGCATGAAAAAATTCCACTAGATAATTAGTAGTATAAAAAAATGTTAACTTCTTTTTTTGAGTTTAGCTTCTTAGTTTTGTTTTTTTTTAGTAGTGTAGTATTTTAGTAGTAGTTTTAGTAACTTAATTTCTTTTTTTAAAATAAAAAATTAATTAAGAAAATTTGGACTTTTCCCGACGATGGATCTCATAGACAGTTTTATTGAGGGATTAAAGTCCAACCAAAAATACAAAAAAAAAAAAAAAGAAATTAGAAAAAAATCCAAAAACATATCTTTTAGTTTTTCTTAGGTAGTAATAATCTCTAGTGATTTTTTTTTGTGCCTCGATTCTTTTTTATGGGATGTAGTTTGAACCGTGTAGTAGTTTTTTTCCCTTTTAGAGTAGATTAGAATTTAGGAAACAAATGGAGAAGAATGATGAACCTCGACTCGCTTGACTTGTTTGATAGAGAATATTTAGGCTTTTGGCATGTGTAGTGTCTTTCCTATGATTTGAAATTATTGATGATGCCTTGTGTATTTGGATTGCATGTCTTGTGGCGCTTATGTCTCACTTTCTTGACTTGTGTTCATTGTGTGCTTTGTTCTTAATATCTCGTGGCTCTGTGAATACTTGCATTTGTTGAGAGTCGGAATAGGGTCGTCCTTAATGAGTTATGTGCCATGTGTGGTGAGGTTTTTGTGTAGTCCATATTTTGTAATTGTGTCTAGAACTTTCCCGGTATGTGAGTTGAAGCGAAATTTTAGGTGATGTTCGGTTTGAGAATAATTTTAAGCATTTTTGATCTTTTTGAGCTCAAATACTTATCACATATAAAATTTATTCCTAGTTAACACTTTTTGAGCCTATAAACTTTTATTTGGCACCCTTATCACAAGCATATACCCTTTGTGGTATTAATTGATATTGTTTTGATCCTTTTACCTCTTAAAGCACTTTAATTGTAAAATGAGCGCTAGAAAAAGTAAGAAGGGAGTAAGTATGAGGTGGATTTTGAATGAAACCAATGAAATAAAGAAGGGTGCACTTGTTTTGTAAAATAATACACCACTATTGAAAATTGAAAAAAGAAAAATCTGAAAGAAAAAAAAAGAGGAAAAAATATAAATGAATATATATCTTGTTTTTACTAGTGGATTGCAAAATAATATAGTGCTTAAAGAAAAAAAGAATATTTTTGGGGGTTGATGTTGTTTGTGAAATTGAAGTTGGATTGAGGAAATATGCATTTTGTGATGTGTTAAAGTGATTAGTAGGGTGAACCACTATTCCTAAATATATCCTATCCGTCCTTTAGTCCACATCACAACCACGAAAAAGTCCTAATTGATTTTAGATCGAACGAGCCTATACTAGTAGAAATTTACATCAAATGCAAGCCTATGGTACCAATTACATGCATGTGACTTCTGTTGTGAGAGTGAACGATGATATATGTGAGTCCTTAAAATATAGTTGAGCTTTTAATTTGAATGCGTGGATTCAACTTACTCTCTTTGCTTTTGTTGTGAGGGAACATTGTTTCACGAGGGATAGGTAATATTATTAAACATTCCTAGGATGTTGGGTGTTCAATCCATGAGTGCATTGGGACATTGAGTCAACTTTGGGCTAGGATTGTTATGAACATGTTGTTTTTGTTTTGAATGTTTTTGAATTATGACATGCGTTATGAGAAGTATGTGTTGAATGCATATGCGCTAATTTAATTGTTGCTATCAACCATGGTCATTGGTGAAATGTGCTTCAAATATGTTAAGTGCTCAAAGATATAGTAAATTGTTGGTTGACTCGAGGACGAGCAACGTTTAAGTGTGGGGTGGTGATGTTCGGTCAAAAATACATATATTATTTAACCATTGTTGCCTCATATTCTAGTACTTTTAATCGTATTTTGAATCAAAATTAAATAAAATACGGAAGAAAAGAAAAATAATGAAGGAGACAAAGGGGGGTGGG
>ML434366.1:0-11212 GCA_005239525.1 Nicotiana knightiana | reverse complement strand
AGGGGACATTCCGTGCCATGTTTATGTTATGTTAGCACGAGGGGACATGCCGTGCCATGTTTTATGTTATTTAGCACTAGGGGACATTCCGTGCCATGTTATGTTATGTTAGCACGAGGGGACATTCCGTGCCATGTTTATGTTATTTAGCACGAGGGGACATTCTGTGCCGTGTTTATGTTATTTAGCACGAGGGGACATTTCGTGTCGTGTTTATGTTATCTAGCACGAGGGGACATTCCGTGCCATATTTATGCATTATTATTTCCATTGTTCCTGTTTGCTATTTACTGCATTTATTGGCAAGATTTGATATTCCTCCTGTACTGCATGGAAATTTCTGAGTTATGGACTGAGTTTCGGTGGATAAATCTTGAGGAGATTTTGATCAAGGGATTTTACTGAAAAGTATTATTGAAAAAGCAATGGTTTTGAAATGATTATATTTGAATGACTTTTACATCGAAAGGTATATTTGAAAAGCACTAGTCTTGCCTAAAATGATATTTGGAAGTCATTTATTTGGAAAGCCTCTTTGGAAAGCTTTGTATTTTGAAAGAAACTATGTTTACGTAATTCTCTCTATTAATTATACTTATATATACTTTTGGAAAAAGTATATTTTCAAACTAAACTCTTACATACTAAAATGATTTTATTTGCTAGAGTTTTTCATATGAACTGTGTTTTAAAGATTTCTACCCGTTATGGATTTTAATGGCTAAGGCCCGATGTGAGCAAACCGACGTGGAGTTGAGTTATCGGTGTTCTCTATTGTATTATGTTTCCTTTGGATTTGGCTTGTTTTGCTGTCCATCTTTCTGTGTATTTTTATTGTTGTTTCGTGATTGATTTATGTAATTTCCTTTTGCTTTATATTGTCGTTGTTGTGAATTATTCTGTGAAGTCTTAGATGGATGCAACGTTCGGTCATTTCTATATTCATGTTATTTATTTTGTAGACCAGTGGTGTCTTGACTAGTCCTCGTCACTACTCCACCGAGGTTAGTATTGATACTTACTGGGCACCATTGTGGTGTGCTCATACTACACTCCAGGTATATTTTGTAGTAGCTGTGTGGGTCATTGCCGAGGAGACTCAAGGTAACCTGTTGTTGCGTTCGCAGGCTTCAGAGTCACCTTCTTTGTAATTATTATTCATACACTGTTGTATTTATTTCCAAACAGTTGTACTTAGAAGTTGTAGAAGAGTCGTAGAGCTTATGACTTGTACTGCCGGTTTTGGGAAAGTTTGTATATTCTGTTGAGATTCTATTTCACTGTTAGTTTTCCTTTTATTTTTGTTGTTATTTAGTAACTGCTAGGCTTACATAGTCCCTAAGACTAGGTGCCATCACGATACCCAACAGAGGGAATTTGGGTCGTGATAAGTTGGTATCAGAGCTCTAGGTTTATAGGTGCTACAAAACATAAGCGAGTTTGGTAGAGTCTTGCGGATCGGTACGGAGACATCTGTACTTATCTTCAAGAGGCTACAGAACTATTAGGACATTTCACTTCCTTCATTCCTATCGTGCGAGTTTATTGATCTTGAAGATTGAAATTATCGTTCCATTCTCTCACCGATGGCGAGGACACGAGCAGCGGTTCCTGATGATGTCATCCCAAATCAAACGTCACAATGGTCAGAGACAGAGGCCAACGAGGAGTACGTGCCACAGTTAAGATGCCTACCAGAGCAGCCGTTGAGGAGTCGTCAGTAGTTCTAGTTGGGGGACAGGTACTGGGGGTGCCTGTTGCTACCCCGGACTTCAGTAGGCCTGTGTATAGTTCTGAGTATAATTGGTACATCGACTCGGGCAGGATTGATTCTATTGCACCAGTCTCTTCACAGATCAGGGGAGGAGTTCAGACTCCCACCGTCTACACTCCAGAGTAGCGAGATCATATTGGTCAGGTTCCACTTGTCATGGCAGCACGACATCTGGTTTCAGTTCAGCCGTGGTTAGGGTAGCAGCATCGGAGGAAGAATACCTTGAACTTGAGAGGTACATGAAGTACCACCCTTATATCTTTCAGTGGATTGGCGGTAGATAGTGCCCAGGGTTTCTGGGAGGAGTGTCACTATATTATTCATACTTTGGGTAATGTGGAGACGAGTGATATTGCTTTGTCATGTCTCAGGTTCAGAGTAGAGGGTGGATCAGTGGTGGTGGCATATGAGTTGGGGTGACCTGGCTGAGTTAGCTTCACTAGCATGGATTCAGTTTTCGGAGATGCTTTGAGAGAGGTTGCATCTCAGTTCCATCGAGATGTACGGCGCGCGGAGTTTGAGCAGTTGCGTTAGGGCGCTGTGTCACTATTGGAGCATGCTGTTAGATTCAGTGAGTGGGCCAGACATGCACCTCGTTTGGTTGTTTCAGTTAGGATGAGTATGTAGAGTTTTGAGAGATTCATGCATGATATTCGGTTTAGCAAGACTCGAGAGATAGAGTAGGATTCCTTGTTTTAACAGGTATTAGGGATCGCTCGCCGGTAAGAGTGCATGTGGGACCGGGAGCGAGAGGACAGACGAGACCAGAGAGGGAGTTCAAGGAGGCAATGAGGCCTCATAGATCGGAGGAATCTACTGGTCCGTATTATGGGGGCAAGGTACGACACGGTAGAAGTTTGTGGGTCAACCAGTTCAGTTTGCGTTACCAGCTTCGCATGGAATTTAAGGTGATCACGGGTCTCAGAGGATTCGTATTGTGTGTTTTTCCACAGCTATGTCACAGCGAGATTGTTTTCAGTGTGGAGATGTTAGCCAAATGGTGAGAGATTGTCCCAGGATCCAGGGAGGTGTGTGGTAGAAGGGTACTTAGGTGAGTAGAGGGTGCCTAAGAGGGGGAGGCCCGACCCGTTGATGTGTTGCATATTGTAGGCTGGAGGCCGATGTGCTAGATATTATCACACATGTATGTTTTGATGTGTACAGAGGGGCACCAATTGTATTTCATTATAGCTCTACTGGTCGGAATGCGTTTCTTATTTGTTGTTTCATTTATGAGTGAGTTCCATGTTTTGCACTCTATTTTGTGTTTACTCCTGTTGGGAGATTCTATGAGTAGTAGCCCGTGTCTATTCCAGTTTTATTCATTCTTGATAATAGTGACACTGGCAGTAAGTCCTTGTTGTTCTTCATGGTAAGATTTATGTGATTTTCCTGAGTATTTTGTTTACGAGTTGTTATTTGATACCCCATCGAGATGTGAGATCAGCTAGCGTTATGATTTTATCAGCTGAAATGAATTAGTGGAGGAATTTCAATTGGTATGATATATTTTCGGTATGTGATTTAGAGTTGAGGACGAGATCCTCGTGATATTTGTGATTCGATATGTTTGGACCAGGCTGAGTACCGCGGTGGAAATTTTTATCAAGATGGAATTCTTGTGGTTTGTTCATATACTTTGCTTCTTCCTTGTTATATTACTTTTGGCAAGTTAGTATTGATAGAGAGTTGTGCCTATGGGATTGTTTGATAGTACCTTTATATGTTTCTATTTTCATATTCAATCATTTCGTTATGTGTTTCTTTAGTTTAGTTGCGGGATGTGTGCCCGGTAGTGGTAGTTGTGGCTCGGTGTTTCGGGTGCCTAATAATGAAGTCTTCATGTTCATTGCATCATTATCAGTGTTATGGGGTTTGGAAACAGAGTTCTTTCTGATGTGGGGTTGATAGCCAATGTCGAGTTGATTTCAGGCAACTATTGTGATCAAAAGTGTTATATGAGCCTATGTGTGATGTACTATGTTGTGTGGTCGTGCCTTGTGGGTGTAGCCATGAGTTGATGCAGCCGATTGAGGCTAATGCCGGATATGTATTTAGAATCGGGTCTTTTGTAAATGAGTAGAGGGTGAGAAGTAGAGGTAGGATGCTTATCGATGGTGATGTGAAGGCTATATTGCAGTTGTGGTTGTTCGTCATACTTTCGTGGATTGGGGTGACGTGGGNTGTTCCAAGGTCGTGAAAACCTCCTTCTATCTCACCTCAATTTGCGTGCGTAGCCCGAGCGTGTAGCCGGGAATTCTTTATGTGAAAAACAGATAAAAATAATAATTTTGTATTAGAAAATTTAATAAAGTTGACTTCGGTCAACAATTTTGGTAAACAGACCCGGACCCGTGATTTGACGGTCCTGGAGGGTCCGTAGGAAAATACGGGACTTGGGCGTATGCCCGGAATCGAATTCCTAGGTCCCAAGTCCGAGAAATGAATTTTTAAAGAAAATTATTTTCTGAAAAATATAAAGGCTTTCGAAAATGAAATTTGATGCGAAACATTTGTTATTGGGCCTGTATTATGGTTCTGGATCCCGGAACAGGTTATGGTTATTATGTGTTATCTGTGAAATTTGGTAAGAAACGGACTTGGTTTGACGTGTTTCAGATCAAAAATGGGAAATTTGAAACTTTATGAAGTTTTGAAGTATTTCATTGATTTTGGGGTTTAATTCGATGTTTTGGATGTTAATTTGGTTATTTGATTACATGAATAAGTCCGTATGATGTAATTGAGGTTGTGTGCATATTTGGTTTTGAGCCCCGAGGGCTCGGGTGAGTTTCGAGTAGGTGTCAGAGTGCAAAACTTAGGAAAAATCTGGTGTAAAATGAGTTTTCTGATGTCTAGTGTGTTACACTATGCGATCGCATAGGTATAGTTGCGATCGATTAGCAGTGTGAGTAGGGGGGATGGGGGTGAGACTATTGCCCTATGTGATCGCATAGGACTAGTNCGATCGCATAGTACCTTTTTGGCCAACAACATTTTTCTTCTATTCCATCACATCCTTGTGTCCGCGATCGCAATGCTTTAAATCACCGGGGCAGGATATAAACTTCAAAAAATCGGGGTTTCGCCATTTTTGAGATATTTTGACTTCTTGAACTCGGTTTTGGGCGATTCATTGAAGGTTTTTTACTCTAATCGAATGGGTAAGTGTTCTTCCACTCGAATTAATTATATTTCATGAATTAGTTCTTGTTTTCATCATTTAATTTGTGTTTTGGATTGAGGGAATTATGGGTTTTGAAAGAAAATTTCTAAAATAAAAAATCATGTTTTGAAGGACCAAATGGTATCGGAATTTGATAAATTTAGTATGGTTGAACTCGTATCAGAATGGGAAATCGAATTTTGTAAAAATTTTCGGGCTCCGAGGTGCGGGCTCAGGGGTCGACTTTTGGGTCAATTTTTACAAATTTGCAAAGATTGATACTTTATTATTTGGAATCGTTCCTTATACGTTTTATATGTATTTTGAAGTTGTTTTAGTTGATTTTTAGCCGTCCAAAGGCCTTCCTTCTTGAGAAGTCTATTTTTGAGTACCGGTTTGTCGTCTTTGAGGTAAGTATCTTGCCTAACCTTGTGTGGGGAAACTACCCCTTAGGATTGAGTCTTCCTTGTTGACTGTAGTCCAAGTATGCGAGGTGACGAGTGTGTACTCGGACTTATTTTCAATTAGAATGGCCTTTTAGGATTTGTAGGTTCTTATATTACCTGTGTATGATTTGTAATTGTTACATTTGAATCCTTGGTTGTTAATTTCATCCCTTCCTGTTTAAATTAGAATTACTTGTTTTTTTTATTTCTTCGTTGGCTATTGACTTTACTTGACTTAAATGAATATTCTACTTCTCTTATCATCATGCTATATTTTCTTCCTAGCTTGCCTAATTGACTATAATTAGTGTCATCTAGCCTTATAGTTGACTAGCCGTACTTGGAACATCTATTCGTTGGAGTCAAGCATGCCCGTGAGTCTTACATTGTGATTTATATGACTATTCCCTTAAGTGCTACTTAGGTATAGTTGTTAGACATTTATGTCATTGGCATTTCCTTGATGTTGCCTATTACTGGGACATTGTTGAAGTTGAGTTTATTCCGTGAAGTTAACTATTTAGGTGAGATTGGTTATAGCTGTTTCCCTTGCCGGGATTGTGTGGTTTCTCTTATTATTCTGTTGTTGATGATGTTGTTTTCCTTGTTGACTCCCTTGCCGGGATATTATGGTTTCTATTACTTTTTATGCTGTTAATGATGTTGTTTTCATTGTTGACTCCCTTGCCGGGATGGTATGGTTTCTATTGTTGTTTATACTGTTGATGATACTGTTTGCATCGTTGACTCCCTTGCCGGGATGTTGTGATTTATGGTTCTTATTGTTGATTTCCCTTGTAATAATTGTTGTTTATGTTATGTTAGCACGAGGGGACATGCCGTGCTATGTTTATGTTATGTTAGCACGAGGGGACATGTGGTGTCATGTTTATGTTATTTAGCACGAGGGGACATTCCGTGCCATGTTTATGTTATGTTAGCACAAGGGGACATGTCGTGCCATGTTTATGTTATTTAGCACGAGGGGACATTTCGTGCCATGTTATGTTATGTTAGCACGAGGGGACATTCCGTGCCATGTTTATGTTATTTAGTACGAGGGGACACTCCGTGCCGTGTTTATGTTATTTAGAACGAGGGGACATACCGTGCCGTGTTTATGTTATCTAGCACGAGGGGACATTCCGTGTCGTATTTATGCATTATTATTTATGTTGTTCCTGTTTGCTATTTACTGCATTTATTGGCAAGATTTGATATTCCTCTTGTACTGCATGGAAATTTCTGAGTTACGGACTGAGTTCCGGTGGATAAATCTTGAGGAGATTTTGATCAAAGGATTTTATTGAAAAGTATTATTGAAAAAGCAATTGTTTTGAAATGATTATATTTTAATGACTTTTACATCGAATGTATATTTGAAAAGCACTAGTCTTTCCTAAATTGATATTTGGAAGTCATTTATTGGGAAAGCCTCTTTGGAAAGCTTCGTATTTTGAAAGAAACTATGTTTTACGTAATTCTCTCTATTAATTATACTTATATCTACTTTTGGAGAAAGTATGTTTTCAAAGTAAACTCTTCCATACTAAAATGATTTTATTTGCAAAAGTTTTTCATATGAACTGTTGTTTAAAGATTTCTACCAGTTATGGATTTTAATGGCTAAGGCCCGATGTGAACAAACCGATGTGGAGTTGAGTTATCAGTGTTCTCTATTGTATTGTGTTTCCTTTAGATTCGGCTTGTTTTGCTGTCCATTTTTCTGTGTATTTTTGTTGCTGTTTCGTGATTGATTTCTGTAATTTCCTTCCGCTTTATATTGTCATTGTTGTGAATTATTCCGTGAAGTCTTAGATAGATGCAACGTTCGGTCATTTCTATATTCATGTTATTTATTTTGTAGACCAGTGGTGTCTTGACTAGTCCTCGTCACTACTCCACCGAGGTTAGTATTGATACTTATTGGGCACCGCTGTGGTGTGCTCATACTACACTTCTGCACATTTTTTTGTGCAGACCCAGGTATATTTTGTAGTAGCTGTGTGGATGATTGCTGAGGAGACTCAAGGTAACCTGTTGCTGCGTTCGTAGGCTTTAGAGTCACCTTCTTTGTATTAATTATTCATACACTGTTGTATTTATTTCCAAACAGTTGTACTTAGAAGTTGTAGAAGAGTCGTAGAGATTATGACTTGTACTACTGGTTTTGGGTAAGTTTGTATATTCTGTTGAGATTCTATTTCAAGACTGTTAGTTTTCCTTTTATTTTTGTTGTTATTCAGTAACTGCTAGGCTTACCTAGTCCTTAAGACTAGGTGCCATCACGATACCCAACGGAGGCCATCACGATCGTATGTGTTAGAGAATCAAGATGGAGAAAATTTTCGAAGGAAGTGGAACGTGGCACAACTCATGAGATATCATTGCTGATGAACATGACATATATTGAAAGTATGTGCTGCACGGTATTTCCCTTCGTCCAGTTTTTGTCCCAATTGGGTTTTTCTAGCAAGGTTTTTAACGAGGCAACAACGGAAAGCATATTACGGAGGAAGCTTCAGCAACAACAATAAGACCTTTAAATGACAAGGCACACAAGAAAATAACCACTGCGGAGCGGTTAGTTAGTTTGTTGCTCGATAGCAAAGTTCCTACTGGGAAATTAAGTTTCCTATCGAACAGAGATTACTCGACCGTTCACAAGTGCAAGTCGCTGGGGAATTGTTAGATAATATTTGGCTCGATAGCATAGATTCCTAAGGGGAAGCGAAGTTTGTTACCGAACTGAAGATTATCTAGCAATTCACTAGTGGAATCCTCGAAGGTGTGAAACTTCTAGCGTTCAAATTTGCGTTCTTCGCATTCGAACACTGGGCAGGGGGGAATGATATGAGGATACGACAATAATTAGTGTCGCTTCGACCGGAAACATACTTTTATCATCGGGATTGAGGACTGCGCGGTCAGCCCAATAGAAACAAGCCTTATTGGAACAAAAACGACTACCACTTCAACCGGAATATGAAACTCAAAAATATAGTTGTATCATCGGGACCGTGTGACCAGCTCCGTAGAAACAAGTTCTACGAGTTAGCCACAAGAAATGGCAATATATTTTTAGTACAATGAATGCATATGTACTTTTGGAAATGGAAGGAATAAAGTATATTCCTTTTATTTATATCTTGGTTCTTATCTGAATTATGAATCAATTTCATCATTTGAAAGTTAAACAAATACTTCAAATGCTAGTGTCGTAATGAACACGAGACGGTCTCTTCAAGAGCACCGTAAATATAAGAGGGCCCTCTATTATGAAAACTCTAACGTAAAAGGGTTGATTTCGGAAGAACTTATGCCAGAAATCCAAACGCTTTTAGGGGAAAATACACCCAAAGCCTTGCACATTTAGACGCAAACAATAAAACTTGCAAACACTTAAACACATATGCAAAGAACAAACTTGTGCAAAGGACGAATAGAGAAAAACTTATACTTGAACGAAAAAGTGTCTCCATTTACAATAAATGTGCTAAATGGCATAAGTACAAAAGTTTAAAAAATTAAGCAAAAACTAAGATGCTGCATCTCCGGAACCCGGAGGAAGAGAAGCACTGATGCCCCAAGAGAAACAGATAAATCTGCCACCAGTCCAGTATTTTGGCCCTCATCATTTTGGCCTTCAGCATCCTCACCTTTCGGTTCTTCTTCAGCTCCCATGCATTCAGAACCGAGGCTGTGCCGGAAGACCTCTTTTTCCAGCTAACTCCCGCTCACGGGCCTTATCAATTTCGCCATCAAAGTCAATAACGTCCTATTTGGCTTCTTCCAAGGTTTTTCTCCTCATGCTATACATAGCATATGTTTTTTTAGCAATCGGGGAATTCGTTCGGCGCTGAAGTTCTTCTTTAAGGTAGTCGACCTCAGTAGAAAGGTTATCCCATGTGGATCTGGTGCACCGGAGGCTAACATCAAGCTCATAGACAGTAGAGCTAAAAATTCTATTATGCTCAACATTCCTCTTATGCTTCGCCTCCAATTGGGCATACTTCACCCCGGCAGGAGCAAGCTCTTCAACTTTGGAGTTAAGGCCGCCTCCAAATTATTCAATCTTTCTGGGGAGGCATCCTCACGATCGGATGCAGCAAGAATGGCATTATGGACTTCAATCCATTTCGCCTTAGTGTCTTCAAATTGAGACTTCAACGGGTTGATCTCTTGGCTAAAGGTTACCACTTCTTGCTCGCTTTCCTGCAACCGAGTCTCCAACTCAATGACCTTAACAACTCGAACTTCCAATTATGAGAGGAGAACAACAATTTGGTCCTGCTCGGCCAAAAGTTGATCCTGCTCGGAGGTAAGTTCCTCCTTATCACGAATCAGCCTTTGAAAGCCCTTGGAAGCAAAGAAGTTGGCATGAGAAACTAGAATGCAAAATCAAAACCTTGCCATAACGCATATGGGAGAAACAAACAGAAAAAACAAAGACTATACCGCTGTTGCGTTATGCATGGAACTGTTAAGCAAGCATTCTCCTAAGAGCTTATACCTTTTCCCTATCTTTTCTGAAGTCAAAGGCTTCAAGTAGTTAGCAAGTTCCACCGCCCGGTAGAACAGATGGAACTTGGTAGAAATCGAAGAATGACACTACTCCTCCTTTGACGATCTTATGAAGGGGCAGTGTAAATTTGCCCCACGTTCCATGAACTGTGGACTGGGGAAATGGGATGTCATCCTCTCGAGCAACTACGACCGGTGGAGACGATGTAGCAGTTGCTGGTGGAAGATATGGAGTTGGTGAAGAAGGAGATGAAGTTGATGGTGTTGAAGGATGGGAAGTGGTTGTTGCATGTGCAGTACTGGTTGTTGGTTGCTCATCAACCGGAGATGCTAGGGACCCGTTACTCAGCCTCACAGTGTCGGGCACACAACAAGGATGCAGAAGCGGGAGTTAGAATTTTCTACCATATCATATTCCCCTAGAGTGCCGAGGCATCATCCTCAGTATAAATTTAAATGTACTGTTTTACGGGTAAACACTTCTAACATATCACATTACAAAAGTAAAAGAAGAAATAAGAGATGATGCTCCTCGATGAAACAACTAAAGAAGAAGAAACAAAATAACATATTAATATTTGAGGGAAACTGACAAAAAAAATAGATAAATAACTTTTGTGAGTTTTTTGAGCATTAGCTCGATTAACATCGGCAAAATTAACCCCAATATTTGACGATCACATACTTTAGATGTCGAACATCCACGTGATAGAGATAACAATTGTCTCAATTTGGCGCAATTTGTGGGTTTAAAAGAAACAGTCATCTTTGTCAAGATCAAACCCAACCAAGAAGCAAGACAAATAATGTCATCTCCAATGTTAACAAAACTATTTATCGAGCTTCACTTCTGCATTTTGAAATTGAAATCTTATCAAGAGAACATTTGAAAAACGCAAGCCTCGATAACACAATTTCGAAATTTGTGTTTTATTGCTTCCTGAAGGCTTCAACTTTATTCCACTCTTCACTACTATTTTCATCTCCGAGTATAATTGTGTTGATAGAAAGTAATCTATGGCAATATTTTCCTTGTTACCGTTGTTTGAACCTTAGCAATATGGCAATTCCTAATAATTTCAAGAAACAATAAACCTGTCCAGTTTTGGATACTATATATATATATGGTGAACTTATATTTTAAAATCTTAAATCTACCTCGAGTTGGTATATGTGTATCAAAGAGTAATTTAATGTGATTAAATGTTTTACACAAATCAAAATTACTTTGCGGGAGAGAAAAATATGGTCTTCCAAAATGCATAATCAGAGACAATGTGGGTCAACTAAATAATGATAGTG